>PNEQ01002544.1:5114-18506 GCA_003012365.1 Medauroidea extradentata
CTTTATTTGGAGGGAGCAGTGTTATTTCGTAACATTCCCAAGTTTGGGACTCACCCCTCTTCCCAATCATGAATCCTAACTACAGCCGTGTCGAAGACTCCTCAAAGAAAAATCCTGGGAGTGTCCCCGCTAGTAACTAAATGTTTGCTAGAAGGTGCCTAGAGCCACAATGAATGACACGGACACATTTACAACCTTCACCTTGTTCGATGATTTAGACTGTGGTTACACGGAAGTAGGAACTAGTTCACTTGGAACATGTTCAGCTGAAGTGAAAGTCACGTGCAAACCAAACTTACATTGATCTTTGCTGTTTCTCATTCACTATGAACATGTTTCACAAGTTGTTTCTAACGACTTCTCTTATGTGCCATGCGTCTATTGGCGGCAACAACGGGGACAAGCTATGTAATAATAAGTATGGCTCATATTTAGTGTGACATTTTGCACTTTTTAAGTTAAGAAAACTTCATCTTAAAAAGTGCAAAATGTCACATAAAAAGTCAGCCATATTTATGAGAAAGCTTCTTCCCCTCGAGGCAGCCAACTAAGTAAAGAGGGCAGCGGGTAGGAAATCCTTAGGAACTGTACTATCAGGTAGAGTGAATCAAACACTGCCTTCAGCAGACTTCAAGGACCTTCCTGTTAGAGAAGCTAGTACCTGTTTAGTGTCAAGGATGAAGACCATAGTGGCACGAAATGTGTACGGATAAGAGCATTGAATACGGCAGAAGCGACGGAGGCGGCAACCCTGATTTTAGGGTTAGTATAACATCAAAGTAGCTGTCTTGCAGCATTATGATGCTGTGACTGAAGGCTAAAAGAAGAAAACTCTGAGCAGAAAGTATCCGGTCCTTCTGGTAGGGGGTTGAGTGACGGGCAATAAGAAAACATAAATGTCCGTAATGCAATAGCCAGGTGAATATTGAGGGAAGGAATAAAAGAAGTCTTGAATGTCAGACAGCTACAAGAAGATGATGTATTTGATAGAGAAAGATGGCAACTGGGCGTGGGAAACGGTGTATGTTGTAATATATCCACTGTATAAAATATTAAGTAAATGTTATTGCTTAAAGAAGTTACTATATTCATTATTCTTAAGCGGAGTAAATCAGAATTTTCCTGCAATATAATAAATAAAATGTAAATGTTTAGTTTAGATGTTAATGTGGGTGGCTAAATACAATACATTATAGTTTAACGTTAGTTGAAGTTATGTATAAATTTAATTTTGTTTAACAGAGTAGCCTCAAAAATATGTTCAGAATTAATTTAAAAGAATATGGATACATACTGTGTTCAACTTTAAAAAGTATAAAATATCTTGTGTAGCCACAACCTTACAGAGTTCATTCTGAATGTACTGTAATTACAAAAAAATTGTGGGGAAAAAAAAAAAAAAACGGTTATTTCCAGTGGAACCAGACCTAACCTGTATAACTCTCTATTCTAACATCACTATCTTAGTAAAATAACGACACTATGTACAAAGACTTGCGTTTACCTCAGGTTTTGCAATATTCTAAAGCTGCATTATACCACTGTTTCAATGGCATGTTTTTAAAATCATCCCATTTTGTCAAGTGAGGAGTTGTTCAGACAAATCCTGTGACTGCCAGACACTGCCTTGAAGTAACGGAGCTCATAGCCAACCACTCACGTGTGCTGAAGTGTTCCAGAAGTTCCTCCTTCGTCCAGTTGCAGGACGTGAGGACAAGCAGCCCCTGGGGACGCAACAAGCCCCACACTCGCTCTATGTACAATGTCCTCTTCCCTCGCACATCATCTGGGCTCAAGCTGATGGCATCATACGTCCCTTTGTCCAGCGCGACTGCAAACTGCTCGCCGAGCACGGGGTTGCTCTGTGACTCGTCTTCTGCCACAATGTCGAGAATCTCGTAGCGGACCGACGTAACACGCTGCTTTTCCGCCACCGCCCTCGCCAAGTCTATGGCTGTCTGGGAGTAGTCTACGCCTGTCAGGTTCGCGAAACCCTCATCTGCCTGTAATAATGTTCATTTCAGTTAAAGGGGCAGTTCACCTCAGTTTTCGTCTTTTATTATTTTTATATTTGTACCAGATATTTTTTTTTCTTATATTAGACGTAAATTGTGACTAAATTTTCCTCTTAGGAAATTTTTGTATCTCTTATAGTTTTTGCGTAATGAGTCGTGAACGTCAAAATTTGCACTTTACGGTTTTATGCACGCCACTAAAAATAACTGACATATAAAACTGAAAAAATTCACAGTGTAAAACAATGTTGTAGGCTGTGATTTGACACATATAAATAGGAAAAAAAAAAAAAAAAAAAAATATATATATATATATACATATATATATACATATATATTTATATATATACAGTATATAGTTTTGTGTTTTTAAAAAATTGTTGAAATTTTTAAATATTCATTTAAAAATTCAGCATTTTTTATTAAATACAAAAAAAAATTACTTTTGGTTTTATATATATCAAATCCTAGCCTACAACACTGTTATACACTGTGAATTTTTTCAGTTTGATATGTCAGTTGGTTTTAGTGGCGTACATAAAACCGTAAAGTGCAAATTTTGATGTTTACAACTCATTACACACGCAAAAACTATGAGAGATACAAAAAATTCCTGAGAGGAAGATTAAACTACACTTTATGTGTAAAATAAGGAAAAATATATCTGGTACAAATATAAAATTTAAAAAAAAAATAAGTTGAAAACTGAGGTGAACCGCACCCTAAAATCATTGTTAGCATTTGTAGCTTGATGGAAAAGACTGTTTCACAACAAAACCAACTATGTAACTTCACCAGTGTGTTCTAGAGATTAGACAGAAAAGGGGGGGGGGGGGGAAATTGTGCATACACAGACTGCCCAGTTCAATTTCAAAGCTACAACAACGGAAATTCAATTAACATGATTAATGAAACATATATTTCAGAATTGACTTGTGGCATCAGTAAGATTTTGTATCAGCTTTTCTTATATTTCTGGTTCGCATCTGCTGTATTGTACCCACGTAACCCAGACGACTTGCGAGAGGTCAAGAGAGTGTGCCGGCCAAGGAAACATACAACTTAGTATTTGTGAGGGAATAAACCTGCATAGTTTACATAGACATACTCTGCAATATGTTTCTATAACATACTGACACACTTTACCAGTTCGATGGAAGAACATATATGTTGACACTCACCCTTGACAAGGTGCTAGACGTATGTATTCAGCCAGAATATCATGGCAATGTTCACATGAAGAGACAACTATACACGAGAAAAAAATTATTATATTAAAACACTGTTACAGCAGATGACAATCTATACTACAAATTCTGCAATAATAATCTGAGAATGAGTCGAAGGGGTTTTTGAGCTGGAAACATTAACTAGCTAATTGGATTACATATTTAATGTACATAAGTCACTATTGTGTTGATTAACAGAATTCCCTGACAGCACGCTTGCTTTACTACCAAGAAAATATGGTTCATTGTTTTCAAGGTAATAAAAAATTCCGGCCTTGTTAAAAGACGCAACTTATACTTACCAGTTCTACCAACTGCATGCCGTTACCACAGCCCAGGTCTATCACAGGGTCATCCTTGCTGACCGAGTCACAGGATGCTAACCACCTGCGCAATATACAGTATTAAGAGGTGCATGGCTGATATTGAATATTTGGTCAATTTCTTAAATTAAACTTACAATATTGTTATAACTAAAACACACTACACATACTACACCAAGAACTGATTACACATAAATTACAACTGATAAATATAGTATAACACAATGTAAAAACTTACACTTCATTATTGCTGTATTTACAATAATAGATACTAGTTTGTGGGAGGTCTACACACAAAATGCTAATTAATAATATTATTTCACACTGAACAATCAACACAAACGTACTGGCTACAAGTACACATTCTCGTCTGCACTAAAGACTGGGGACGAGAGGGGATTATTTACAAAACAAAGTGGTCGCAGGCATAGAGGATGTACAGATGTGAATGAAAATAGCCTATTAAAATAAATCATATTCCATTGTGGCATTTTATTTTTAAGAGGAATATCTACTGGATGAAGTTTTCCACATTTAAAGAGCTGAGACAAGGGAGTGATAAGGTCCATACTGCCACATGCTCAACAGCGATTGTATCGCCTGTATTTGCTGTGCGTACAGTGTTTTTACAGTAGTCTTTTTCCTGCGGATTGTATGTGCTTCTTGTTTTCTGTTTTTACAAATCTGGACTGTGCCTTTGTAGTTACAGCAGTTTACAAAAAGCCATTTTAGACTAACAGTTATCATACATATGACTGGTGTAATAAATCCTAGTGGTTGTATGTCTTTTATCAGCTATCATGGTAGTATTTTGAGGAGATTATGAAGTGCATGTATTGGGTTTCGGGTTGATAAAATAATGAGCAGCAATATACGTACATGATTCATAGGTGACTTAGCTGGCTGGAATACAAGACTGTTACTGAGCGAGGTGGAGCAGTGATAAAACTCTCGCCTCATATTCACGAAGACTCTGGTTTGAGTCCTGAGTTCAGTTTTAAGAGTTTTCCTACGTCATTCGATGCAAGTTCTGGGATGGTTTCTTAAACCGGCTCCTATCCCCCGTGTTCATCTACCGAGGCCGCCTCCTGTTCGAGGGTATGTAAAAGTGACCAAATATACAAAACATGCCTTTACAACTAAACTTGACAAAATGAAACTATATAGTTTAATTGTTAATACCAGCAATGATGCTAAAGTCCACATAAGATGAGTTGCACAATTTCCATTCCCATGTTTTATTTCCTCCACTAGACAAAAAAAACTTTAGATTAAATAATATGATGAAAATCATTACAAAATAAAATTAAATTAATCACTGCTGGGATAAAAAAAATCACTATACTGTAAAAAAGATATGTACGCTGCTTCCCACATTGGCGGCCCAAAACGATTTCACTCTGATGCAATAATATTAGTGTGATAAAAGAAAGATACCATAACTAAAATGTACAATTATGTGTATCAGCAAAGTTGCATTAAGTGTTGCGGCAACTCCTCTGCAGTAACAAAGTTGTACGTAAAAGAGGAGTAAACGAAAACAAGGAACGGGGAAGTGACTATAAACTGATGTTCTTTCTTGTATTCAGTCAGATAATGAAGTTATTAAACATCAAGTAACGTATTTGTATGGTAATTTCCTCGAACATTATTCTCACAATGCCAGAATCAAATAAAATAACAATTACCTGGTCACACGCAAGCCACTGTCTTCTCCAAACCAGATCTCACCCACGTCTCCGTGGTCCACGAAGTTCTCCAGCTCTGTACTGTATGCTTCATCCCAGCTGCAAACAAACACACGCCCCGAGACGGCTCAGCGAGCACACCCACACTTGTACAACTAGCTACCGGATTTATACGAACCATAGGTGGCTTGAGAAAGGCCATGACTGTGAGACACCATGATGCGGTGCCGTAACATCTGTGTTGAGGTTTCAGGGCACCACATAAAACATTTGTTGAGTAGGTGAACTATGTTTTACACTCTGAACCCGAGCGTGCACGTATATACCTGCCGCCCGCATTATTTCTGCTGCCACTCAGCTGCTTTCACTCATACTCTCAGCCTTGCAACACATGTGTGACTGATGTTTCTGTTCCATCAGGTGGCAACACTGGACGATGAAAGGGAATTTAGACCTTCCGTACTGTTAGAGTTAGGTTGGAGCTCTCTGAAAGACAGATGAAGAGTGGAAAGGCTGATCAATATGTATAAAGTGGTGAGTGAGTGATTTTTGGTCTAAGCTTAACATAGAGGTCTTCAGCGCTGGTGAGGGATGACATGAGGCAAGTGTGGAGCAGCGCTGGAATGAAAGAGCGGGGGAAACAGGAGATCTCCGAGAAAACCAGCTGGCCAACGGCATCATCCGGCACGATTCCCACATGCAAAAATCCGGGGACCAACCCCGCCGGGAATCGAACCCGGATTGCCTTGGTGGTATAAAGTGGTGGACGAAGTGGTAGGATGGGGTAAGTTGAATGAGTAGGTACTTAACTAAGAGATCTACAGGGCTGCAGGTACGAACAGCACGAAGCTTCACAAGGTTTTGAAGACAGAGTGAGAAGACAATCTGTACTTATGAGATAGGTCAGGGAGTGGAATGTCTTGAGGGAACAGTTGATGACAATAAACAGGGTAGGGAGTTCAGTAGAGGGAGGAAGAGTGAATATTATAAATGTGCTGGTTTTCCAAATTCTCTGCCATATCTTGCACCTACAATAAACTTACAGCAATATTTACATACTGTATGCAAAAAAATTCCATTCAATTTAATAAAACAATGAAATACATATACAACTGATTTTTTTTCTTCTTGCAATTGGGCCTCAACACTGTGGCAAGGATTTGCTTAACCTACCTCTTCTCAATTTTCCAACCCCATCAACCTTTTCTAAAACTCCCTCGCTCCCGTCACCTTAACCACATTCCTCGCCAACTCATTCCAATCCTTTACCGTTCTCACCATCATAGTGTTTTTTCCTCTCTCTGTCCTCTTCCCCATCCTCTGTTTCTTCCACTCATGATAACCTCTTCCCCTGACTAAACCTCTCTGTATCTTGATGTTATTGCAGTGACTTTTTTACTTGTGATGTTAACAGAAGAGAGATGTAAATATGTTTGTTTTATACTGAATTGTATAACCTTTTAAATTGTCCTGTACTACATGTACCTCCTCAACACATTTTGCAGCCATTTGAACAAAACAGAATTTGATATAATTATGAACTGGACGACAGCCCAACCGCACGCCTGTGTGTTTATCAACTCTCTTCAAGATTATTCGCAACTCCTCCTTGCAATTTTCTACATTAGTCAGTCTCCTTTACTTACTATTCGCGCGTCCCTAAAGCTGACGGCTGTAAATCACCAACGTTAGTGTCACACATAATTATTTTTCTAATGAAAAAATAAAGCCATGTGGTGCGCAGATGTTCATACACAAGCAGACGACGGCTTGGAGTCGGCCATGTATGATTCATGCAGCCATAAGGTTTTCAATGGTGTGAGAATCGTGGTAATACAATTGTATAGCGAAATTTTCTTTTAAATATTTCATTTGATCAGTTCGCCTCACTTCTTGACCTTTTGTGTTTTTTTTTTTTTTTTTTGTTATCTGTACGCTGGGAACAAGATGACCCGAAAATACCTTAACTTTTTCGGTTGTAATTTCCTTATTAAATTTTGTAGTTTTATAAATAGCATTTTTGATACTACAGAAAATAAGTATACATGCAGTTAGGACTGAGTCATACACGGCAGTTGTAAAGATTACACAAGATTTCTAGTAAAATATGCATTTTTTAAATTTCAAAAATGATGTTAAACTTATCGTTATGCGTTCCTTTCGCGCGCTCATACAGAATGTTACAACTCGTTGGTACAACTTGCGGACGTGGTACCTTATTTTTTCTATGGATAGTGTGTTTACATAACATAATAAAATTCTGATTTTTCAAACGTGTTTCTCGAGGTTACAAAGCACTTTTGTGCCGTAATATTCGGCGTGCGCGCAGAAACATGACTGAAACTTGAAAGGAGACGGCTGCAAGGCCAGCTGGTTTTGGTTTTATAACTTGAATTGACCGGTTTTGGTTAACAATACTTCTGGAACCGTCCACAGATTAAAATGACTTTATTCGGTATGTGCAGAAATTTTGTTTTTGTCATATATATTTTTTTTTAAATTTAATTTATAGTACACCGAAAGACCATAATACTTGGCGGTAGGCCTACAGAACACTTAAGTTGAAGTTGCATGTTTGGTTTACTAATGTTAAAAGTCTAGGGTTTCCGGCGAAATGTAACGTATTGTGTAGGGCTGACACGGAATATTTTTTCTCCATATTTGTGGAGATGTGATAGTAATAATTTTAATAATAATAACAAGAACAACAACTCTCAATTGGGCAACTACCCGGTGGCAAACTGCAACTTCCTCCACACTCACCTACTCATTAGGCTATCTCCTAAACTTTGCAACCCCCCTCTCCATCACCGGCCCTTCAGAAAGTAAATTCCACTCCATTACCTACCTAAACATTGACTGCCTACCCTGGTGTGTTCTCATCACCTCCGACCTTCTCACTATTCCCTCTGCCACTATACTGTGTGTCTAATGTATCCCAGATTTCCTCTCTATTCACTATCTTGTTACACCCTGACCAGTCTTTCTACTCTCCTTTCCTTCAACGAGTTCAATCCCAATCACAGATGGCCGAAAGTTGTGCTCATCCTTGCATGCCTGCTCTTACCTTCTCTAGTTATCCTTTACCCACATTGCTGCCCATATTCGCAACTTCTCCATATCCAGCACCTTCAATTCCCGTACGGGTCCGACTCTGCTGCCACATACTCTTTTAACATTTGTCGTACCGTTGTAATATACACCTTTTCTTTCAGTGCATGGTCATGGTTTATAAATTTTTGAAATTGATAGGATACAATTGTGGACTGAAGAGAATAAAATGAAATTTAAGCACTAGAAAGACAAAAATTGTTAGGTTTAAGGGGAAAAGGGTTAGGAGTACAGACATATACATATGAGGGCAGGGTAAATATCAAGAATCACTACTCATCGTGTACCAGTCAAGCTATTAATTTTTAAACACATAGTTTATTAATGAAAAATGTTTCTAGTGATGTTCTAAGTAGTCTTACATAAAAAAATTTTTTTGCTAGGTTAGTTTAGCTTAGGTTGTTAGGTTAGTTTCATTTAGTTTAGGTTAGATTAGGTTAGGCTAAGTTAGTAAGAATGACGTACTCTTGTTTCAATCTTCAAGGATCTCTTCAGGTAAGGGCAGGTTGCAGATTTCAGCAACCACCTTACGACACGGTTTACAGATTTCCGTAAACTTAGAGGTTGGCGTGAAAGGTACAAGAAACTTGACACCTTCAATTAACCTGGGATGATTTTTTAAAACCAACTATTTATTTTAGATAATATTATTAGGACAATTAAATAATAAACTTAATCCACATTAGTTCAGTTTCAGAAAGCAATGGGACTGTAACATAGTTTAACAAGTACTAACGTAGGCTAGGATATTTTTAATGTATATATAGTCGTTGACTGTCATTTTTAAGTGTTTTACAACCAACGAAAAAAATGGCGTGTAAAAATATTTCTTAAAACATATATTATAACTGATCCACATTCTTAAGAAATTTTAACTCTTTATTGTCGTATCCATTTGATTTTTTTTTATAAAATACCAGTATGTATATGTTGTGTTATATTGAAAAGCATTTACAGTATATGTATATTGTAAGGTTGTGCTGTTTGATGTGTTCTGTCGTGTCAGATTGTATACTTTATATGTTCCATAGTCTGATGGCCCTTGTCATGCTTATTGGCTTGTGGGAATTCATTAAAAAAAATGATTACATTGATAAATAAAATGTGAAAATAATTTTTTTATTCATATGCTAAGTATTTTATGGTTTTCATTCAGGACCAATTTTATTTCAGTTCAGTTTTAGTTTTGAGAAGGTCATCGAGACTTATGTATTGCTATCAGTGGCGTAGCCAGGATTTTGTGAGGGGGGGGGGCAACAGTCACCCATCCCCCTTATTGAAGCGGGGGTTTGGGGGCTCTCCCCTGGAAAAATTTGTATTTCCAGGTGCAAAATGATACTATTTTAGCAGTTTTCCTAATATAAATATATAAAAATACCTAACACAGTCATGCAGTGTTTTCCTTTGATTATTTAAAGATATTTCTTATAATGGTATCAGTAATTTTTAATACTGTCTTAAAGTGTGTCTTAAAAATTTATTAAAAATGTGTTTTTTATAACAATTTTAATTATTATGTATTATGTGTAGGTATCTCATATACGTGCATTCTCTTTATAAACGTCTTTCAATTTAACCTATCTGAGAAACGCAATATTTCTGGCCTGAATGAACAGAAGAAAAGCCTACGTTATTTGCCGTCAGTTAAAAAGGAAGTTCTCGCCTAGCACATGAACTGTGATACATATCATGTCACACGTGTTTTGTGTTACATAAAACTGCTGAAATTATTGCCAGTATCTTTACATATTAGAATGAAAGACAGTCCAAATATGCACCTATGTTTTTAAATCTATAGCACACCTTTAAACATAAATGTAACACCTTTAAAATTGATGTAACTGCTTTTTGAAAACTGATGTATCGAGAAAAATAACAACCAAACTTGTAAAACAGCATTTGTTTGACTTTTCACCTTTCAAAACCACAATAATATGTTATTCAGGCATCTTACCGGCGGTTGTTGGCAAGCCAGTCCCTATACTCACCAGACGGAACAAGCTTATCGCTGACGAGAGTAGTTGAATACAAGACTTCAGTGAAATCACTGCTTGCCTTTTTAGTGCTCTGTTCATGAAGACAATATTATTCTTTACGAATTCGCCGGTCACACCCGTATTACCTACCTATTATTGGCTTCACAGTGGATAAATAAGCATGTTTAAAATTGAGTATTAATATGAATTTGTATCTTTTATATTGCATGAGCGAGAATCATTTACTTCTGTATTACGTTTATATGACATGCCACAATTGCTTACTTCTGTGTGAGTCAACAGCATAGTTGAGTGTTCATTTTTGCATACTAGTCAATTTATTAATATCACAATATTTTTTTCAGGCATTAAATTGTTGTCCTAAATTTTAAATTTTTGTGTAGCGTCTAACGTTAATGTGTTTGACACCATGTTGAAGTGTTTGTCTTAGGTCTCCCTTCTTGTAACCGCGACTGTATTTGTGTTTCCTATTGTTCAGGAATACTTTCTCACAAAATAAACTGTCTGTCTGTATTCAACACAATTATCAATGACGGTAAACAGCGTTTATTTTGTATGCCTCAAAATTATTGCAAGATAATTATTTTATAAAAAAAAGCTACAGTATGGTACTTCATTCATGAATTGATATTCTGATAATACAAATGACACGAACTTAAAGAACAATCACAAATAAGTCAACTGTTTTAGCAAATGTTATAAACTAATTAAATCGGTCAATACAAAGGAAAATAAATTCACGATAATATACAACTAAAGTTTTACCACAAATTAGCTAAATTTTGTCTATATTTATCATTCCTCCTTAAGGGTGTTAAGTGCGATAAAATCATAATTTTATATTTTTATGAAATAATGTTAGTTTTGTATACGATACTTGTGAGTGCATTTTACTCTTACGAAACAATTTTAGCTCTCATAGTTTTCTCATAACGGGGTGTCAAAGTCAAAATTTGCTTGTTCCACTGCCACACAAATAGTGAAAACTAACTGACCTACAAAAACAAAATAATTCACTGTGAATTTACACCCCATGAGGTAAGTAATAAAACATTAAAATATACCCAACAACGTAATATTTTGAATAAAAAAAAATCACAAAAGTACAGGAAAAAGTTTCAAGTATGTAGCCCATAGTATGTTATTTCACTGTGAATTATTTTACGTTCATAAGTCAATTGGTTTTCACTATTTGCATGTCAGCAGAACATTCAAATTTTGACTTTGATGCACCGCTATGAGAAAACTACGCTAACTAAAATTTCTTCATTAAGAGAAAACTGCACTACAAAACGAACACTATTGCATATAAATATAAAATTATGACTTTATCGCACTTGAACACCCTTAACGAGCACTTTAAAATAAAACATTTGAACCTCTCAATACCACCAATTGCAACTATACACATATTTGCATGTGTTTCCCTTACCTATTGTTAAGATATACATACAGTTTAAGATACAATGAGAAAAGTATCTATTTTAACTATCAATTCATCGTTCTGCTTTGCTAATCATGTGATTAGATAAATACCAAGACTTTGGAACGGTATAATTATATTTAATCAGTCTTAAGGATAGGTACATATTAGATCTTTGTAAAAATATAATTTCGTTTCTTTCGTTAATGGTTGAAATACAAACAATCCTGAAAGCACTTTTTGGTATTTGTGTTAGCAGTATTCTGAAGCAAAAGCATCTCAATATTATGAGACATGTCTACGGGTGTAAGAGCTACTGAGAGTCACATTTTATCCCTTTCCCCTTTACTGTTTTAAATTTTGTAAAATTCTGAAAATACTTTTAGATATCATTCTAGTAAAGCATATCTTACGTTTTTGCACATCTTGATAGTCAGATTTTGAAAAATTCTTAAATAACTATTTAGGATTTACTTTATTGATGTAAAAATCACTGCTGTTGCCAGTCAGGTTCGAGATATGTCAACGTTTCATTAAAACACTTTTCACACCTTTTTTTACCTCTTAAGAGGAATCTTTGCCGGAGTCTAATTTCCACCTTTGACACGTGGGAGCAGTGTAGCGATAAGAGCCAGTGTCCCACGCTTAGCGAGAAACATATCGCCTCTGTTCGCAGTGCGCCAAACTGGCTTGCAAGGTTTTCTTTGTATTCATTTTCCTACGGGACTTTAAGCAGTGACCATAACATTTTATTTTTTAATAGTGTGGTGTAAAGACCAACACATGCCTCTCGCTTTGTACTATACGAATTCAGGTAATATATTTGGAGTTACAGCAGCCTTAAAAAACTGTTTTTAGCCATTGTGAGAAGTCCAAAAATCATGTTTATAACAAGCGTGCTGAATATTTGAAAATATAGAAGCATAGTTTCAAGAGTGTGTTCTGTTCATAGATAAACGTAATATGAATAAGTTAAGTGATTTCGCGTTAAAAAAATACGAGTAACACGCTACAATGCCATCCTTATGCCAGTCAAAGGCTCCTCTTAGGGAGTATGGAAAGTTAAGGTGTCTAGCCCACAACTGGAATATTCAATCATCAATAAAGTCTAAATGTCCGTTTTTTTTTTTGTTTTTTGCCGAGTAGATATTATATTAACGAACGTCTATTTATATAGTACTAGACAGTAGTATGCTTTGCTTTCGAGTAAAAAATTACAATTGGTATTAAGAAAATAGGGGATAGAAACACAAAATCCATAAATGATAAAAACTGTAGTAATTATAATTTTTAATATGACAATATCCAGGACTATACAGGGTGAGTCATCAGCTCTGCGACAAACTGTGACAGGATGTTCCTTGCAAAATAACAGTTAGAAAATGTCTGGCAACGAATGCCTGGAATCCACTCCTAAGGGCAGGAAACCCCTGTGAAGATGGGGTTGCAAGTATGGTTTTTATTGAATTTGACGGGAACCATTTGATATTAAGGGATGAAAATTTGTAGGTATGCCAAACAATTCAGTGGCTGTGGCATGCCATTACCCCTGTTGATCTACCGCATACCCTACATAGTCAAATGGGGGTTACCACCCCTTGGAATG
>PNEQ01002544.1:19506-32078 GCA_003012365.1 Medauroidea extradentata
ACTTTTTCCACCATTCCAAGGGGTGGTAACCCCCATTTGACTATGTAGGGTATGCGGTAGATCAACAGGGGTAATGGCATGCCACAGCCACTGAATTGTTTGGCATACCTACAAATTTTCATCCCTTAATATCAAATGGTTCCCGTCAAATTCAATAAAAACCATACTTGCAACCCCATCTTCACAGGGGTTTCCTGCCTTTAGGAGTGGTTTCCAGGCATTCGTTGCCAGACATTTTCTAACTGTTATTTTGCAAGGAACATCCTGTCACAGTTTGTCGCAGAGCTGATGACTCACCCTGTATAATTACAGACTTAAAAAAATACTCACATTTTGATATTAAAATAATTTTAACATCTCTAAACCTATCGCGCAAAGATTTTCGAATAGAAATACTATTTGAAAATCAAAATTCAAGTATTTTTGAAAGTCTGTTAGAGTCCTGGATATTGTCGTATTAAATGCTATAAGACTTACAGTTTTCAATTTGTATGAATTTTGTTGTTATTATCCCTTATTTTTCTAAATACAAATTTTATTTTTTACATGAAAGCAAAACATACTACCGTCCAGTGCTATATAAATATACGTTCGTATATACAATGTCTACTCTGCAAAAAAACTAACTGAAGTAAGATGAGTAGTTTAGATACTATCGACGATTGAATATTCCAGTCGTTCGCTCAACACCTTAACATTCCATACCCCTTAAATAGTAGAACTTCTAAAGAAAAGCCTATAAATAAATCAATCATTTCTTAGCGTCTACATCGTTAGGGGAAGATACCCTTCAAATGTTATGTTTATAGATCCAATTGGATAAGATTGGGCATTGTTACGTGGATGAGGACATTCTCTTAGTATATTTGTTAGTAGGGCTAATTGATGGTTTGGTGTCAGTTGAATTAAAAATACAATGTTTGAAATTGTTGAAAAAACTTGCGTGTATGTTTAGAAGTTGAAACGGTTCTACCGCTACCTAATTTAGCAGTCTTACTCGCACAATTCTAGTAACCAAGATTAGTGAGTTCTTTGAGTGACATTTCACAACTCAGGCCCAATCACCAAACAACTTACATAAGAAGCTTTACAAGACCTCATTGGCTTTCTTTCTGAAAACTCATCAAGCTCAACAACTGAAATAAAATTGCATGAAATCCTTTGCTGGACAGATTTAGGCAACTTTTTAAATAGTAAGATTAAAGGGTTATTTGAAAAAATTTTACTGTATCGCGTTTGAGGTCCATTAAGCAGGGATTATTTTGTCCCGGCAAAGTAACTTAATTTTACTCAAAATGTTAGGTTTGTACTTTCTCTAAAACATTTAGCCGGAAAAACAAATGTAGTTTTTAAACACTCAACTCCCAACTATCTATTCTTTGACATGACACTAGAACAAAAAAATATAATATATAGAAAGGCATAGTTATCCCAGTAGGTTTAAATTCCCTGATTTTCAGAAATAATAAGCAATATTTTAACTGCCCATACATCAATTAAGTAATTAATTTTATACCTTACCGGTACCATTATACTAGCATCGCCATCTTCCCTTCCATCTTGCTTCGGCATTTTGATAAAATATGACAGATTACTTTCTATTCTTTTTTTGTTACACATATGAAAATTTTCGTGCAATGTAACTTCACAAAAAATAAAACTACATTTTCAGCAGCGTAAAAACGGCTCGAAAAAGCTACTGTGGTACAGACGGTTACAGCACTGCGAAAGTGATATCTTCAGCCTACAGATCGAGACTAGAGTCAGGTCATGCAGATAACAAACTCGGCACACTTTCTAGTCCCTCGTAGCCGGCAGTGCTATTGTTTGAAGGGTGTGGCTCGAGGGGTAGGTAACGGCTGACCAGCCTGCAACCCTGCTGTGACGAGGGACAGCATTCTGAAAAAAATAAAACAGTAGATCGGAGAGAAAGGCTTTGACCCGGAAGTGAATTCTTGCAGCTTAATACAAAATACACCTAATTCCAGCTTCTAATGGACTAGACGCATTATTATTTTAAAAAATAACGTACATTATCATGTATTTGTAAAAATTTTAGTAATTAAATACCTGAAAAAATTCTTAAATATATTTATGCAGCGTTAGGTTTATATTTTTAAATTGCAGTCTTTTGATTTGGGGGGGGGGGGGGGTTGCTGGCCCCCTTGACCTTCCCTCTGGCTACGTCGCTGATTGCTATTGCATATCTATGCTGTTGGGTTTGAAAAATATGACCACTATGTGTAGGCCTATGTAATTGTTAATAACTTTCATTAATTGCTTCCAAGTATTTTTACACTTAGTTTTCTTGACAGGAAGGCGATGTGTGGTTTCACCAGCGGCTCAGTATGCTGTGAGAATGCTCTCAGCTGTACCACAGCCGAAGACTCAGGTCGTCAGCAAGCCAAAAACTGGTATTGTAATGATAAACATGGGTGGGCCTGAGTCAGCGGACCAGGTACACGACTATTTGCTGAGAATAATGACGGATACTGACATGATACAGCTTCCAGTCCAGAGGTAGGGTGCTTCGTTTCCATCAGTTTACGATGAGGTTTTTGCAAGTAGACACTTTGCATCTCCTTTGCGTGAATTGTAAAGTAGGTAGGCCTTGTGTGGTTTACTAGCATTTGTTTACTTCAAACAATACAGTGAAACACTTGTACAGTTGATTGCTGGATTAAATTTGTAATGTATATTTATATACTCTATCAATCCACCACTGTGTCACATCATAAATAGAGTATGGATTCAGAAAGTTAGTCAAAGAACATGAACATAAACAATTAAATATATGTATCCCTAAGTAAATTTACGTGAAAAACCATTATAAATACGAAAAAACAAAATTAAATAGAGTCAAAATAGTGTAGTAAAATTCATTAACCGAATAGAAACTTTGATCAAGTTAAATTTATTTAATGAATTTCTTGAGTAATTTATTATTCTTTAGACCTAAATCAAATGGTATAGTTAATTTGTTAAAAATAAAAAATACATCTGACCAGAGTGCTCCTCTTAAAAACATTTAATTTTGTGTTTAAGGCAAGTAATAATAATTACTAATTACTAATATTTTTTTTAACAAACTAATTACCATTTGATTATTCAAGCAAAGAATAAAATGTTTATTTATTTATTTACTAATTCTTCTTCGCTTCATAGGCACCTATAAATTGTTGGTAACAATCACTGTGTGGAGTACGTCAAACATACAGTTAATCACAAAACTACATCGTACAATATTTACAAACATTTTAACACTATGTCAATAATAAATTGTTGCATAAAGATAGACATTTTCGTATTCTTGGTTACACACCATCAACATACAGTAATGCTAGTATACAGAACACTTTAAATCAATCCAAGTGAAAATTGTACAAAGATCCACATGGGTAAGCATGTATAACTATTTAAATTCAGTCCAAGCGAAAGTTGTTACAGTGGCTAAGATACTCTTCAATACTGTAGAAGGAATGATTAAGGAGATTATTTTTAATTGTTTTTTGAAATTTTCTTTTATTGTAAAGGCATTGTTGTTTATAGGCTAGTTATTTGGCAGAGAGTTGAAGACTTTGGTCATGGTGGAGGAAAAGTGCCAGTGGTGATGTTGTTAGGTGAATATTTCTTGTTTTATAACCATGTACTTCATAATTCATTTGAAACAGGCCAGTGTTATTAGAAATGTATGACAGCAGTTTATAAATATATATAATCCAGTTAAAGTAAGTATTCGTTCAGTTCTAAACAGCTTCCTACAAGACTGACTCCCTACCTGGTTTATTGCATGTAGTTCGAACTTTCTTCTTTCGAAGAATGTAAACTTTACTAGCAGCTTGTGAACTACCCCAAAAAATTTCTCCTTAAGACATAATGGATTGAAAGTATGCATAATAAACTGATTTCACTGTTTATACTCACTCAAAATTTCATGCATGTTAATTTTTGATCTTGTATAATAATTGTACACCATGTTCTGTATTTTGTACAAAGTGCTCACTGTGGTTTCTAGTGAATGTTAGAATTTTACTGTGACATCAATTTTTAAAAATATGTTCTGCAAGATATAATTTTGTTTAAACCACAAATAATTCTCTAAACTAATATAAAAATTAATTTACTGTTCAATGAATACATTGTAATACCATATCACGTAGATTGGGATTTGCCAGATATTGTACGCAGATCACTTTGGTTGGAGGTAGGGATACCGATAGTGTGGCTACCGCAGTAGCATAATATTAGCAGCTTCCGTGTTTCTCTTCGCTGTCAGATAAGCTGAAGGCTGTCACCTGGACAGTATATGTGTAATATATTATATGTAGATGAGCGCTACACCAGAATTATGTCCATTCACACTTGACAGAATGTACGATGTGTAAGACACTTGTTAATTACAGCAAGTTGGGACCCTTCATTGCTAAGAGAAGAACTTCAGAAGTGCAGAAGAAATATAATGAGATTGGAGGAGGGTCACCAATATTAAAATGGACAAAATGTCAGGTAGGTCGCAAGTTTGATGCTTGCATTGTAGTAAGGAATCTTATGAGAAGTAACTAGACTATACAGTACATTTTACAGTTTAGCAATTTATTTTTCTCAATCATATTATGTTAGTTAACTAGTACATACCGTAAACAATTCAAATTTTGTACGTACGTTTATTTTATTTGTTTTTTCTGTAGACCCTTTGTTGGTCTGACTCTCGGGTATAGAACTTGTCTTTTTTACTAAAGCAACGCACACAAAACTAATAAAAACAAAAACTAAACAACCAATACATACAAAATTACTCCAGTTTCATTTAAAACTAAATACTTTTTACATTTTACCAGGAACCATTTTTGAAAAGTCTGTAATCTCCTGTGCAAATACTATAAAAATTTTGAAAAACAAATAAAAGACATATTAATTTCTAGGGTATTTTATAATTTTCGTATTTTCCTACATTGTTGGAAAATAAGTTATATACAGTAGAACCCTGTTATAAAATTTTTCAAGGGACCTGTGAAAAAAAGTGTTATATGCAGGAAAATGTTATAAGCAGGAATCAATATTTTTACACCAATAAATGGATATTACACAAAAGTTACTTAAACCTTCATAGTTTATGTACAGTAGATAAGCTTATAATGAGATTAAATGAGGCTGCAGTTACTGTGCCATCAGAAACATGATGAACAGATACATTGTGTGAATAATAGAGGCTTTCCCACTTGTCTTCTGTAGGTTCATGCTCATCAACCTCAGGATCACAGTCGTTAATATCACTGTAATGTACACTTATGACACTTTCCCAGGTATAAAATTGTTTTTTAACAGTTGTTTGTAGTCTCCAGCTTAGTTAGTTTTTCTAAAATAATGCAGTTAAGAAAAATTTTACCCGAGTTGTGGTTATTGTCTGAGAAAAAAGTGATGTTATATGCAGGAAATGAAAATACTAGTGTTGTTATATGCAGGAAAATGTTATATCCAGTAATGTTATAACAGGGTTCTACTGTAATTCAATCCCAGTGTAAAATAATTCTTGTTCATAATAAACTACACAATAGTTCAACTGACGGAACTATTCTGTTGCTATCTAATTATGAACACCTAGTACGATATGTAAGGAGGTTGATTTTGTGATTCTGTTATTAGTACAGTGCATTTCAAATTCAGAATTACAAATTAATCATGGCACAATAATTCCTTAAACGTGACGGCAATACAAGTTATAGTTAGATTTTAATGTAACATTTTTAGATATGTAGTTTGTGTAACGCAGCAAGTGGTTTGTTGCTCAACTTGAAGTTATTGGTTTTACAGGGCGAGCTGTTATGTGAGAAACTAAACGTGCTGTCACCTGCGACTGCACCTCACAAGTACTACGTGGCTTTCCGCTACGCCGACCCACTGACGGAACAGACGTTTGCCGAAGTAGAGAAGTAAGTAACACGACGGACAGTAGCTTGTGATAGCGACAGTGTTCGTAACAAGAGAGCAGGTGCCTGGAACACCACCAAGAGAAACTAGTGAGGATGTTTGTTAAACTCTTAATTTTTTCCTATTAGGTTTAAAGTTGCAAACGCAGAAGTGGTGCACAATAAACTTAAAGGGTTTTTCACCAGGAAAAATTTAATAAACTACTAAAATTTTACTGTAGTCAATTTGAAACCAAACAAGTCAGGTAAATAAACAAACAACTCTACTCTAAAATTCCTGACTGTATTTTATATTTAAATTTTGAAGGGAGTATTTAAATTAATCATGTCCCCAATTAATTACTAAGTTATTTAACCCTGTTGTATCATCACAAACACCTTATAACCAATACTGTTGTTAAAGATTTAAATTTAATTAAGTAAAAAAAAATAGTTTGTAGGAAGTGGCCGAACACTTCACAATATCTGTGTTATGCATGAACTTTCTGATGACTGAATTCAATTTATAAAAGAAAATGATGTATCTTTACCTGAATGTCATCGAGTATGTCTACGACACATAGGTAATTTGTGTTTTGCTAGTATGCACAGTAGATTCTTGCATGAAAGTAGGAAGTGGCAAGCAACTGATATATGAGATGTTGGAGTTTGTTTCTTAGTCTTTGGTTTAACCAAGTTATTATATCGTGTTTATAATTAATTGTTGTTACTGATGTACTGTATCAGTTAGATTTTATTTTTACTATCAAGTTGCAACTGTTATAGTAACCTCAGGTGTTTAGGTTCCAAACATATATAGTAGTCACAATTCACTTTAAAGACACCTTCAATTTGAGGACAATTACTTTTTAGTCTCGCTATAGTTGTTATAGTGAAAGATTACTATTAATGTGATGTTATTAAGTAGATCAAAGTAATTTAACAGACAGAAGTACAAGTACTTACAGTTGATACTTGTAAATACAGGGTACATACACAAACTGAGCTAAAGGAGAATATCATGACATACACAAATGTTCAGTATGCTTTTAACGTAAAGTGTGCATGTACCTAAAGTGGAACCTAGTTAATACAAATCCTGTTAATACAAAGCAGTTTTTATTCCCCTTGGAATGGGACAAGAAATGAAATAATTACTTTAATGTTTAATTAAAACTTTGTTTATGCATTAAACCATAAAATATGAAGTCCTCAAGTAAAAGGAAGTCAATGTGGTGAAAATACAGTTTGATTTGTGGGGCTTAACTGAGTGACGAAAATTTTAGAAACTTTTTAAGGTTTTAGTGAACACCTGTTAATACAAACCTCATTATTACAAACAGCCAAAATTTTGGTCCCTTCAGATTTGTATTAAAGAGGTTTGACTATTTACAAGTATCAACTGTACATAATTTTACTTCTGTCCGTTACATTACTTTGTTAGCCTAGCGGCCTATTTCCCGCCATTCTTATAATATTATGTTGATCCTTTGACTTCTATAATTTTGACTTCAAATGCATGAAATGAGTGCACAAGTCTAGAAGAGACACATGCCGTGGTGCGCATACTAGTATCAGAGTAAAGTACGTATCGTTACCTCACAGCATGTGTTCTGTGTTTCAGGGACAGGGTAGAAAGAGTGGTGCTCTTCTCGCAGTACCCACAATACAGTTGTGCCACTACTGGCTCCAGCTTCAATGCCATCCACTCTTACTACAAGGACCGGTGAGTGTCAGGTTGGCATGATGGGTCGGTAAAGCTGAATGAACACAGTCAACAGTGAAGGTTGTTACGGGAGACAACGCTAGTAGCCTGCATAGAAAGGAATGTGGGGCGAGAATCTGCTATGACCTGTGTTAAGTCTTTCTTACAGTTGCTACTTTCAATTTAATTCTTCTCCCTTCCTTGAAATTCTGAGCTGGAAAATGTCAACTCTGCGACTATACTGTAAATTCTTCACACTTTACGCTGCCTTGCCAATGAAATAAACATGGCATTAATAACAGATGTTTACAAGTACTGGTAGCTAAAAACCAATAAAAGTATAATTTTATTTTTTACTTTTTCCTGACCCATGTGAAAATTCATTGACTTCCCGCTGGCTTTTTCTTGTCGTGAAATCCCCCAAAATTTCCCTATTTTCTCTGTGTGTGGACACTCTGGTTATCTTATTTCTCACTCCTGTACCATCACTCCTTTATCTAGTCTCTTTTTTTGCTTTCAGCATCCCCTTCAATCACAGTTTCCTCCACCCCATCCCATCGCGCTCTCCTTGTAACCTGCAGTGATGATACCTTCCTTTTATTTTCCTTTGGCTAATCCATCAACATTAAATGAAAGCCAGATGTTCGTGGACCTGTAAGGTTTAAGCTGTCATCATAAAATATGTTGAAGAAAATATAAATAATTTGACGATTCAGTAAATATTTACCTTTTTTTTCTCCCACTCCTCCAAGTATTTGTTTCTGTGTAAGGCAGAGGATAGTCAACCCCAATCAGGTTAAAAAGATGTAAAAACTTTCATTTAGAGGAGATTATTGTTGCATTGCAGCATTGGGGGAGGGGGAGATCATCACACTAAGCAAAGTAGTAAAAAATGCAAAAGAGTAAAAATAATAAGAATGCTACAGCAGTATTAGAAACAGAAAAAAGAACTGGCCACCTACTACCCACATTTGTTGATACACTTTTTTTTTAAGCCGCTGTCTATATCGAAGTTCTAGCAAGAAGAAGGATAGTTACAAGTTAAATCATATTTGGTGATGATCAGACATTTTTAAAGATATTGTACCACTTTTTGACAAAAATTGTTTTCTGCATTTAGTAGAGGAGAATATTACTAGAGGAATAAAAATGTTGACACAAATTTATGAGATGATTTTTCCCATTTTTTTATAGTGAAAATACTTATTTTTTCACATTTGTAATGGTATTGTTACGAGCCGTAACTATCTTGTGAGCAGTGTAAGAAGATACAGTGGCGGCAGAACTAACGGACCTCCGACTGCACTGTATGGCTCGTGTTACCTTTGTGGCGCCGCAGCAGCCACCTGCACACTGTGATTATCGTGGGAGCAGCAGTAAGAATAAACTAATCTTGGTGCACATTGTGCTGCTCATTTTACCCCTGCGACTCGCAGTGTGGCTACCTGCACGCCTGTCTCAGGTTTCGTAAAGACCTGAATAACAGCAGATATAGCCTAGTGCTAGAGTATTCCTGTGTGTATTCTCTTCTGCGGGATGGTGCTTGACCTTGATGCGACATCCTTCTAGGAGCTTTGAGATAAAGACTTGCTGCGAGATTTCTAGATTTTAAATTAAGGGTATAAGCGAGAGCTGCGGCAGAGACGAGAGTTTTTGGCCGGCAGGCATCTGGTGAGAGTTGTGGAAATAGTGATGACTTGTGAGGAGAATTCAAGAGTGGTCAGCGAGATTGTTTGCTGCAATGTGTAGTGCGACGAGGGAGTTTCGGGGCCTCAAGAGGACCGTCTGTGTTCCTGCTAGGACATAAGTCACTGGTGGCTACGTGTAGGTTCGACAGTTACTAAGCCACATCTGATGTAATTAAATTTGTTTGTTCCCCATCTTTGTGCCAGAGCTCTGAGGCAGGTAAGGCCCTTAACGACAGTAAGTTACCGTGCTTGGTGCATCTTACCACAATATTTTAACGTTTAATGTTATTTTATTAAAATATTATTGGAGAATATCACATTTACTACAAATGAATATAACAAAAAATTTGTTAGTTACTTACTAATAATTGTTAGTGGATTTTTACTTTTAAAAAATAATTTTTATATAGTAAGTTGTGAAGCATGGAAGGAGGGAAAGACATGTTGGAAGATAGTTATGTGTATGTTGTCTTGTTGAATGCACAAATGTGAGTACACAGTATTTGTGCTGTGGAAGGGTGAGACGTGGCAGTTGAAGGTGCCTGCTTGTTACAATTGCCTTGCTGTCTGTACAGGAACATTCCTGCGCACACTAAGTGGAGTATCATAGATCGCTGGGCAACGCACCCACTCCTCGCCAGGACCATCGCAGACCGCATTACGACGGAGCTGAAAAACTTCCCGGAGGATGTTCGCAAAGACGTCCTCATACTCTTCTCTGCTCACTCTCTTCCGCTGAAGGTACAGCTGATCAGTCGTCTTCTGTTTTACTGACACGTCATCACTTCTGGCCGGCTCTAAGCATGAGCTTTGCTTGCAGGCAGTGAATCGAGGTGATGCATACCCTTCAGAAGTTGGTGCTACTGTACAGGCGGTCATGCAGGAGTTAAGGAACACACAACCGTACACGTTGGTGTGGCAGTCGAAAGTTGGGCCTCTCCCGTGGCTCGGTCCATTCACAGACGATGCTCTTAGAGGTATGATGGTTATTTATGTTGATTCAAGAAATAAAATATGTCGTATCTAAGAAACTTTATGCTCTCCAGGTTGCTGTTACAGTTCACAATGAACCTGTTCACGTTGTATGATCACACGAGGGCTTAAGTTGTTCCAATTCAAACTAAACTCGTGTAACTACATCAAAACAACATTCCTTCTGTGTTTTGGTTTAGAATGGCTTGGTAAATGTTAGAAATATGTGTAGCAGTGTGAAGTCAACAGGTTAGTTATTGTAAGTTAAAAAAAATTTACCACTATTCAAAACAAATAACTTAGTATCTGTATAATTTAAAATAAGGATATGGTGAAATTTCTTTGATACAGAACTGTAGGCTTGTGATTTTATACTTTCTAAAATA
The DNA here is from genome assembly GCA_003012365.1 of Medauroidea extradentata. Taxonomy (NCBI): domain Eukaryota; kingdom Metazoa; phylum Arthropoda; class Insecta; order Phasmatodea; family Phasmatidae; genus Medauroidea; species Medauroidea extradentata. The sequence continues at coordinate 30,164 of PNEQ01002544.1, forward strand.
ATGAGCTTTTTACTAACCTGTACTGTATTTATTTGTGGTTGGAAATGGAAAGAATTTCTATAATATTTTTACTAGTAAAATGAAATTAGTTACAAATTCTCTATAAGATTCTAAGAAAAAGTGATAACTTAAATGTTTAAGAAAAAATGTATATTTTTGGATTTTTTTTATTTTATTTTGTGGCTGAAATTAAATTCTGGTTGTATGAAGGGAGTATAAACATGAGTTTCGGTGTTATTCCTGAGTGTCAGTGTAGAGCTAGTGAACTGTGAATGTTATCAGGTTACGCTAAGCAAGGAAGGAAGAACTTCATTCTGGTGCCTGTTGCGTTCGTGAACGAGCACATCGAGACACTGCACGAGATGGATATAGAATATGCACATGACTTGGGCAAAGAGGTGAGATTCACATTAAATATAGCTGAAGTTTTCAAGTTGTCACAACTGCCTAGTTACTGTTTGAATTAATTCTCAGTGTATTAACTAGAGTTCTGATGGGGACAATGTATTGGGCGAAGGATTCTCGTATAGTATTATGTTGATATACAGTCGAACCTCGATTCTGCGGACACTCATGATTCCCCAAAATTTGTCTGTACAACCGAGTTGTCCGTACAAATCAAGAGAACCAAATTTCGGCCTGACAGCAATCCCCCCACCCTCCCCCCCCCCACACAGGCATGCAAGCAAAAATCAATAAGAGATCTCGGAGGATACAATCATGTATTCAAGAGACTCCTATCCGAAAGCAGGTGTTCTTACACATATTATCTTAGTACGCCTTAAAATTCAGAGTAAATTATGTACTACTTCATTTGTGCGTAAACAATAAACGAATAACAAGAACGCAACGTCGCCATTAACTCATGCAGTGGGCAATATTTGCCGAGTTTACGTATGCCACTTTAAAATAAGATGTAAACCCTACTCCCCCGCTCACTCAGTATAAAAAACCTCTTTTTTTTTAACATAGAACAGTCGAAATGAAAGTATTTAACTAAAAATTTATAAATCAGAAGAATAAAATTATGCCCTAGAGGTTTTGCTCTCAAGTGGGCCAAAACGCCCATGCTCCTCCTACTCGCAGCATATTTCGCCAGGTATGTGGTCCAACTGGCTTCACGTGCAATTTGTGTCTCATTCAATCAAATTGTTTGCTAGCAAACATATTTTAAATGACTCTTAATTTATTTTTGACGAACACCAAGAATGTCTTTAAATTGAGGTTCTACTGTATGTATACATTTTTAATTACAATTAGGGTATTAAGAATATAGTTATGTTCATGTGGTCAAATGTTAGCTTTGTTTAAAACGAGGATACCGAATATATACCATGGTAGAGGCACCGAGCAATATTCTTAATTTTTTTTAACATGTGTCTTGTTGGAAAATGTTTTGGAGCGTGGGAAACCATTGGCTGAGACTGTAATTGTACGTTAGTGTATGGTGAGGGGGGCTGTAAGACTGTCTTACACACCTTGTTAGGCTACAAGTGAGGGTTGACGCTAATCCCACTGTGCTAGAGGTGCGGGAGTTGCAAGTAAGATTGCTGAATGCGAGCAGTGTGTGTATCTAGAAGACCTTTGAGGTAGAGAGCATGAGACATTGGTGTGGTTCTTCTAGAGTAGTTGGTGATAGAGTTATCCTCGACTCAGAGAGTGACTACTGAGTGAGCCAACAAGGACAAACTCTACTCGCTAGCACAGGGTGTCATCTTTACATAAATAGAGGGCAAGACATATATCACTCGCCTTGTATTAGATATAAAGGTTGGTACACAGGTTAATCTCATGAAAGGAGAAAACAAGGTAATTCAGTTCAATGGGGTGTTTATATTCATTAACACAAGTTACAGTACTTGTCACAACATGATGAATACAACATTAGCTTTGGTACATGGTTCTTAATTAGGGT
>PNEQ01002545.1:0-36975 GCA_003012365.1 Medauroidea extradentata
CGAGTGCACCGCTGTCTTCACTCTTGAGGTCTTCTGTTCGACTCCCGTCGCGCACCTCCTCTTCGCCTGTCAGCCCGCCGCAGCAGTCCTCTTGTATCGCCAACACTGCTCCGCAGGTAGCCGCCTGCCGCCTCACAGTAGACTTTGACGTCACCCAGATGTCTTCACCAGTCTCTCTCCACAGGCGTAGCACCTTCCTGTAGCACTTCCAATAGCGAACTCTCTCAAATGTGTCGATTCTGTGCTTTTATACTAGCCCAGACAGTCGGTTACTCCCCGCATTACAGGGGTCTAAAAATAGATATTTCATCATGTTTCGGATGTGCTCGTAGTCACCTCGGCCGCCCTCGAAGGGTTAAGACGCAGTTGGGACAGGTATATATGACGTAGTTTCGGCGGTTTTCCCACTATGAGCCACCCGGGCTTTGAGTCATCGGCCAGCCCTCAAGGTGTTACGAAACAGCCGCCGACCACTGGCCTCCAGGAACATTGCACGCAACAATACTATTAAGAATAATTTCAGTGTTTATAACCACTGGTTTGGATTTAGAGCGGAGTGTAGCGTTCCATGGTGAATACGTAACGAAAATAAGCATAAGTCAAAATCGCGGAGGTGATTTATGTTTGTATGCACGTTACACTGTTGCCACACTTACAGAGGGATTATGCATGCGCACTTTACTTTTACGTTTGGGACATTTGCTCAAGATATCTCGCGTAAAGACAGCAGTGTCACTCTCAAAAAGAACTTCAGAACTTTTACGTAAATTATCTTCAACTAAGACGTGGCTTACATATTCAGATTGTAGCTGCGACGGGCCTAAGTGTGCGAGGTAAATATCGAGTGTGTATACAAGTCGAGTACCACATAGTGTTTCACACTGTACGTCATTGTGAGAAACTAAATAAAAGTAAATATTTGCCTTCAAGACAAATTAAATAATGTCTGTTTTAACACTCAGCCTCTTAATCACCTCGACTGTCAGCCAGATTTTAAAACTGTCACAAACTAAACATTCCGTTATATAACCTAGGATCTTCTCTATTGTTTCGCATGTTAAAAGGAGTTGTCATGTATGTCTTTAAAAGATACGCCGAGGCAATTAAAACTTAGGCCCTGTAAACAGGATGTATAATTCTTGTCTTAGAACATTCCATTCGAACTTTGTATTCTATACTGGCAATGATTTATTGTTAATAGCTCGTTAATTAACTCACGTTTGCCAGTCTATCCCAACTCACAAAATTTCTAACAATGAGAATGTGTCCTTCAGAGTGTGAACGCCGCGCCGTGGACGGAGTTGCAGCTTGTCACGCGTATTATTTACTACGCCAAACCGCTTAACTTATTAATATTACGTTTACCTACGAAATAACACACACTTGAAACTATGCTTCTATGTTTTCAAAAATTCAGCACACTTGTTAGAAATATGTTTTTGGGCCTCTCAAAATGGCTAAAAACTTTTTTTTTTTTTAAGGCTGCTGTAACTTTCATAATATTACCTGAATTCGTAAAGTGCAAAGTGAGAGCAATGCGTTGGTATTTTTACTTCATACTATTAAAAGATAAAATGTCGTGGTCACCGCTTCAAGTCCCGTAGGAAAATTACTACCGAGAAGGAAAACCTTGCACGCCAATTTGGCGCGCTGTCAATAGAGGCGATATGCTTCTCGTCAAGCGTGGGACACTGGCTCTTATCGTTACACTGTCGTCGATGGTGGAAATTCGACACCGGCGAAGACTCCTCTTAAGGGCGCGGATTACAGCAATTTTCACCGCCATGTTATGATTTTTTATTTCTACCTGATATTTTTTCCTTAATTTGGACACAAAATGTGACTAAATTTCGCGATTTCAGTGGCCAACATGGCTGGATCCATTGTCCAATGCATACTCAAGTCCCGTCGATCACTGGTACGGACTAGAACAATTCGCGTTTTCTTTCCGGCACAAGCTAGACTTCAAGCAACTGTGAACTCATGTCACTTTCTCAATTGTCTCTTGACTTATCTGGCACCTCCTGGAGAGCGCTGAGCCAATAATATAGAATACAGTAAATGCAGACCCAACCACGTAGTATCATTGTATCATTGAACAACCAATGAGAAGCTGTTGTCTGCTTGAGTACACATATATTCTTGGAGGCTAGCCTACATGTCAGTTAACACTCGAATTGTTCACGTCCCTATTCATTGTCTGTTGTTTCACTGAGTAGCAGTTAGTGAACAAATAGTCGGGGCTTGAGTATGTATAGTACAGTGGATTCTAGCCTGCAGGTCATTGCATTCGTGAAATGTTCCTGTCCCTACCTAGTATTACAAACGACTACCTAGGTAGTTGAAGTCTGAAACATAATGGCTCGACATTAGACAGTTTACTGGAGTTCCTCAGTCTGTAGATGTGCCTGTGAAGTAAACACATGTGTAGTTCCTGGAACACAGCGTCTGGTGTTGCTGAAGCCGGCTACTTTCGTATAAGTGTAATATTCGTTATGTTGCCTGTGATCGTTTGACGCCCAACAATGTCGATATTTTGACACCCTATGTTCTGCTCGTGCTTGTTCGACTAGGTTTTTTTTCTTTTTCCTTACATAACAACTGTATTTTTGTTTCGGGTTTATGTATGTATGTATGTATGTATGTATGTATGTATGTATGTATGTATGTATGTAAGTATGTATGTATGTATGTATGTATGTAAGTATGTATGTATGTATGTATGTATGTATGTATGTATGTATGTAAGTATGTATGTATGTATCATATACTCGCCGGCAACGGCAGTTTTTCCCCCCGTTTTCACTCTTTATGTAATTACTGTGTGTTCTCGGCGACGTAGCACCATTCGGTCAAAGTGGTATATATCGCAAATAAGGTAAACGGACGATATATCGTGATAAACCACTTTGCAGGCTTCACATAATAGGGACGGCTTTGTACAGATAGTTCACTAGGTCACCAACAGAGAGCAGATATGCGTAGTTCCTGTAATAACTAGAGACCCTGGTTTTTCGAGAAAAGAATTTTGCCCCACTTTGTTTCGGTGCCCTACGTGCACATCTGCAGTTCTGCTTCGTGGTCAGTGATTGGGTATTTTAACTGTCACGAGCCTTGCGATTCTACCAGCGAATCACAGACGTGGTTGTTGCGGGAACGTTATTGTAATTGGCTCAGTCAAATGATACGCAAAGAAAATCAAACTAATGACCATGAAGCAGAACTGCAGATGTACACTAAGACACTAAAACAAACGGGGGCAAAATTATTTTCGCGACAAACCAGGGTCTCTAGTAATAAGTGACCAATGTATCAAACATAATATCACAATTAAATGTTTAACATGTTTCCGTTACTGAAGTTCGAAGTCTTAGTATCACGACGTATAGTTGGTTTATCTTAATGTCTCAGTTTAACGAATAATTGCACTGTTCCCCCCGCACTGGGAAATAGAAGGTAAGAGATGAGAGGAAGTAACTCATCAATACCGGCCAACTATAGGGTGGGTTATGTTGGGACTGGAGCCACCTGAGCGGTGACAGTGTGTGTTGGAGGTAGCCGGTGATAACTGGTGGCCTCCCAGGAGAGGCCGGGAGGTAGTTGCCAGTGAGGAGGGGGGGGGGGGGGCAACTAACAATCTCGTTACACAAAGTTACGTCAGCTCCGTGGAGTCCCAGGAGAACTTTGCAGTCTTCTTCTTAGCTCAGACATTTATCACGACGACTTATTACTGCTCTCTCTCTCCTCCCGTCCTTCACCCACCTCTTACTTAAGGGCGAGTTTAGACAATTTTATTCTATTTTCAGTTTTTGAGCCATAACATTTATTCTAATTGTATTATAAAAATGTTCTCTTCAACAAAGCGTAGGATATATTCTTGGCAAACTGCTTGACATAAACAGCAAGGATCTTTCATTAACTTGGCATGTAGTCCAGGCAAACTAGAGAAAAAACGTTAAATCTGGGCAAAATTGCAACAGAAGCTTTCTAAACTGTTTCTGATTCACGAAAATTTGCTGAATAACATCAAAAATCCGACAAAATAGGACCACGGAAGACCCCCAAATCTTTATTCCAAAATAGCATAGTATCGGTTTAAAAAAAAAAAACGTTACAATAATTTACGGTAGATTTATAAATATGTTTGACAAAGTCGATTTTTCTTTACAAATTATTTATTTCAAAACCAAAATTTATGTCATGTAGATTGCATCGTATTCTAGAGATCTGCTAGTTAGGTACCACTATAACTTCAAACAATTAATTTTTTGAAAGATTCAAAAGTAAAACATCTATAACAATGTTTATATAACTGATTGCTGCAAATTGATAAATCGTATAAATGACATGTAATATATCGCCACATATTTCGGCCAATCACATATGTGACCAGAAACTACAGCGTTTTCAAGGGTATGTTAGCACAAAAAATTTTCGCGATATACCATCATCCCTAATTATTGTCAATGTACCTTGATAGCAACATTACATTTTACGGTTGGGTACGAATTATTAGATTAAATTTGTGCTGGAGTTATTTTGTCTTAATTATATGGTTATTCTGTCGTTATGGGCCATATTCTTAACGAATTTTAAATACACAACGAAATTCCGTTGTATTTTATTATTCTGAAAATGATGATTTTCTTCATTTACAGCAATTAAAAAAAAGCACAAAGTGATTTCATGTGTTTTTAAAATGTCAGCTTACGGCCTATCATATCTAATTTAAGTGTTAATTATTTCAATCGAGTAAGTCAGTTGGATTTTGTTATTTGTGTGTTCCCGTAACTTGCAAATGTTGACTTTGACATGTCGTCATGGGAAGACTATGACAGTTAAAATATGTCCACAACTGGAAAATGTAGCCACGAGTAATCTCTACAAAACCAACACTATGTCGTACAAATATAGAAGTATGCATTTTGCCACTTAAACGCTCTTAAGGGGATGGTGAGCCAAAGCTGTGTATTTTCACAATTTTCGACATATATGTTTCCCCTCGCTCACTATCAAAAGTTGAGGTTCGACAGTCCGGAAATGATACTTTCTTACAACTTATTATATTACTACATAGTCACAAACTGTCTTACATTTGGAGTAGTGATGGTAGATAGGAAAAAGAGACATTTTTGCTATCTGCCATCAGTGCGAAGGTGTACAATCTACAGATTTTCAAGACTTTATTTTCTATAATAAGCGAGGGAAAAAAGTTATGTCAAAAATTGTGAAAATGCATTGCTTTGGCGCAACATCCTCCTTAAGGTGACCGCCTATCAAGGTCACCGAACGGCACGTAGAGCTTTAATAAACATGCGCGAGTGTAGTCTGCTTGGTAATAAACAGTATTGTGGTGTATAATAAAGTATTTTATCATGTTTAAATGCAGACGGCATTATTTCACCTGGCAACCTAACTGATAACATAGAGTTCAGCCGAGTAGATATAGTGTAAGCGGGCAGGACATGAGCAGCAAATGTCACGTTAGCAGCAGACATCCTCGTGGTGGTCACATCTCAGTGAGCAGAGCAGTGCTGTGTTGGTTGCCCTGGGTGACTATGTGACGTCATACCTCACCAGCTGGAGTATCGACCAATGTACGCGCATGCGCAGTACAGCCTCCAGTCTCTGGATAACACCCGCAGTCCCCCCTCCCCCCTCACAACCTGTCCTACCTGCCTCTATACAGGTGAACGTGCTCCAGTTACGTAGATTACCAGCGATATTTATTTTTTACGCCCAAACGATAGTAGATATCAGAAATCTGTGAGGCAGTTTTGATTAAAATAGTCTTCTCCATGTTGACAGATTTTTTTTTTCACGGCAGTAAATATTATGTTTTTAACTAATTACGCATTTAACGAAATTATCGTAAATTGACTTTTTTTTGCGAAACCGTATAACTTCTTGCTCTGGAAAAATTATTCATTAAAAGTAAACTGCCACACCGAATTTTTATATCTGCTCTCCTTTAAACTATAAAAAATAACTATCGCAAAAACCAGCAGAAACAAGATAGCGTGGCCTTAAGGCGCTAATGAAAATGCACTCGCTGGAATATGATAGGTTAATTCAGTCACGTGACCAGGTTTTGGCGATTGTTGGGATTTGATAACACACGCAATGCTATTCAACGTATCAAAATGACGAGAATAAAAAAAAATGAGTCATATTTTTCACATGATAAATACTTAGCTAAATGCTGCATCCAAAGTGTCTTTTTTTACACGTATTATATTTATGTTCAAGTATAATGTTAGTTTTAGTAGTTGACCGAGAGGTAATGAGTTGAAATTTAGAACACGGGTGAACTTACCTGGGTTAATATTCTATATACCAAAAACTTGTAATTTTGGCTGACCTACCCTACCCTCATGAGTTTTCATAAGCATTCTGTCTCTTGCTGTGTTCAGGGGAGGTCATGGCCTCTATTCAACCCTTCAGTGCGCGATGCACTGCAGCCATGCTTTAGGATTGTGAGCGAGCGAAGTATTTCATAAAATGATAAAATATACGTTTTGATAAATTGTTTATCTTCATAATGTAAACACTGGGAAAAAAAGTGGGAGGGAAGTGGGCGGAGTTTGAGCCCGACCGCCCTGATTACAGCGCCAAAATGTATGGCATTATCGGTAACTTGGTGAACTGCAGCCAAACAACAAGGGGGTCAAGTTTCCAGGCGAGTGTCCAGACCTGTTCTTCTACGACCGGGACATAAGGTTTGTTTCCGTTCACAACGGCTTGTTAACCAGGTTAATTTAGTTCCTAATAGCAAACGTATTGCTAGATAAATCCTCGTAGTCGACCATATTATTGTAATAGTTTGCTGGTTGTTGACTTTTAACAAGTCAGTGAAGTAGAAACATATAATAATGTTGCTCTATTTAGTTACACAACCAATTTAGTTTGAATGAGGAATAATGTCGACTGGGACAACTGGAAATACTATAGGACCAAGTACGACCATGAATGTTATATTATCTCGCACGGTATTAATCGAGTACACAACAACTGCCTTAAATCCACAGTTTTCGCGAGCCACAAGATGAAACACGGGGTCGACTAGTAAAATTATTTTTGCCTCCGAGCGCAGACTTTCTGGATCGATCCCTGAAAGAGAGGGAACGAAATGAAACTCACTTGTCAACTTATAGAAAGCCTATACCAAGTCAAAATAAGTTAATTAAATAAAACTATATGTTTTAATATGCCGATATTACACGATAGGAAGTGCGACTGCTGACGTGAGTACTGCGGGTTGAATACAACCGAGGGGCGGGTTTCCGTTAAGGGTGCGATTCACCTCAGTTTTCAACGTCTTTTTTATTTTTCTACCAGATATTTTTTTCTTCTTATTTTAGCCATAAATTGTGGGTAAATCTTCCTCTTAGGAAATTTGTGTATCTCTCACCGTTTTTGCGTAATGAGTCGTAAACGTCAAAATTTGCACTTTACGGTTTTATGTACGCCACTAAAACCAACTGTCACACCAAATCAAAAAAATTCACAGTGTATAACAATGTTGTAGGCTATGACCTGACACATATAAAAACAAAAATTATATAATTTTGAATTTAAAAAAATTAATAAAATTTTTAAAGTTTCATTTAAAAATTCAACATTTTTTTTATTAAATACAAAAATATTTTTTTTACATGGGTCAAGTCGTATAGTCTACAACATTGTTATACACTGTGAATTTTTTTGATTTAGTGTGTCAGTCGGTTTTAGTGGCGTACATAAAACCGTAAAGTGCAAATTTTGACTTTTACGACTCATTACGCAAAAACTGTGAGATACACAAATTTCCTAAGAGGAAGATTTAGCAACAATTTATGGCTAAAATAAGAAAAAATATCTGGTAGAAATATAAAAACTAAAAAGACGTTGAAAACTGAGGTGAACCGTCCTCTTAACAAACAACACCCCTGCGATGTTGCGGTCGAACTTGTGACCTTCATAATGGCTTAAATCTTAATTTCGTAGAACCAACTACTATAGACAACCAGAGAAGCGAATGTCTAGGAAAGTGTTGAGTTTATTTATTTTTGTATATCCCTATGCATAAAGAATCTAGATAGCCTAAAGGTGAAAACTTTAAATTACGTGGAGTTCTGTTTGTATATTATAGTAACCTTTATGTATTCTCTATTAAGAAATAGTTTAAGAAGTAGTTATTTTTTTGCCCGAGGCAAACGTATATATCGTTGCAGGTATTTCTGTGATTGCAAATTCCTTGTGGTAAAAAACAAAAACATACCTAGTATCATGACGCAGGTTTCAATTTCATATTTATTTTCAAATAGTACGGCACTATTCCAGCGGATTGCAGTAACCCGGCACCCTGGATAATCTTGCATGAGTGCTCAAACATACCTAAGTTACACGGGTTCGCATGTTACTGCGGCCATGTAGAGAGCGTAACACGACACGAGGGAGTTACTGCGGCTGGTTACAACTAGTCATCCTAAACTCAGCTAGGAATATTGCTAAAGTTTCAACTCGCTTGTAACAGTCTCCTGAGTGTAGGGGGTTTCATCACTGCAAACACAACTTTATTACGCTTCACTAGCTAGGCAAGACATCAACATTTTTAAGCAGGAAATTTTCGCATGTTCTATGTAGTTAAGTAGACAGCCAACAAAATTACTGGAAGTAAATAACACTATATTGAAGGAAAATGCCTTGTTTACCAGTATTGCGAATTGATACTGATATGTCGTAGCGGTGTCAGATTGATTAGTTAAAACAACAGAATATTACATGTGAGTACCTGTCGTTCATCTCGCACTCGTAATTTGTATAAACCATACCTAACTTATACAGCGTGTCCCGAGAGGAAAGGACAATGTTCTAAGAGGTGTTAGTACTGGTCATTGTGATCAAAAAACGTTCATGTGAACATGGAGTCTACATGCGACAGTCGTAGAGATGGTCAATTTGAATGTAAATATTGATAAGTTCTAAAATAACTGTTATTATTTGGTTTGCAGTTATGTTCCATGCTTCAGTTACAAGTTAATTGTACTACATAATGAGTAACACAATAATCTTATTTTTCCATAGCTGTAATTACAAGATTACAATACACAACCATGTCGTTTTCGATCCAGTGCCAATGCTTTCACAATAAGTTCTCAAATATTCCACCATCGACCTCCATACATTTGTCAGATAGCACGGTACTGTAGACACAAATTTTCAAGAACGTTTCTCAATTAATAAGTGCTGTGGTACGTTGGTTGACCACAGATAAGTTCCATTGTTTTCGACGATCGTATGAATGAGGCAAAGTGTCTGCAATTTTTGCATTGCACATTACATGCAATTATCGAGGATGTTAATTTGGTTACACCCGTCTTATGTACCTCCAGCATGATGTAGCCCCTCATCATTGTTGGCAGGGGGTAAGCCATCATTTACATTTCATAGTCGTGGTAGTGGTACTCCCTGGCCACCTCAACCCCTTGGATTATTATTTATGAGGTTGGGCAAATTGCGAAGGCTTCAGAAGTAAAGCTAATAAATTAGACGAACTGCTCGCTCTCATAATGAATTATTTTACTGTTGTACGGGAACGTCACGATGATCATCCGCGGGCCACGCGTCATCTTCATCAAAGAGTTGACAAATGCATTGAGGTCGATGGTGGAATTTTGAGAACTTATTGTGAAAGCATTGGTACTGGACCAAAAATGGCATGACATGAAACAACATTGTTGTGTAGTGTAATGTTGTTCTTACAGCTATGGAAATATAATATTAGAATGTCATTTATTTCATATTACAATTTACTTGTAACTGAAGCAAGAAACATAACTGCAAATAAATTAATAACGGCAATTTTATGTTAACATTCAAATGGGGTTATCTCGACAACCATCCCATATTGATATGTTCATACGAGCTCTTTTGATAACAATGACCAGTACTATCACCCTGCAGACTATTGCCCTTTCCTCCCGGAACATCCGGTATAGTGCACAAAGGACATAGCAGATATTCTGTAAACATTCAAGTATGTATACGTATTTCAAACTTCGTAATTATTTTTACAGGGAAGTAATAAATAACTCTATGAATAAAATTAATATTTGCTTTCCTGAAGAAAAAAAAAACAATCATGGGTACAGGACTTATGATACCCCGACAGTCTTAATTTTCATATTTTTTAAAATAATATACTTGTAGGTTAAAGAGAGACTTGTGTAGTTAGGCATCTGATTTAGGGAGCCTGACTTAGGTGCTGGGTTTAATACACTTGAACTTTGAGCTGTACTTAAATGTTTGTGGAACGCTATATTGTGCTAGGCGAACCATAACTCACATTTAAGAATACTTAAATAATACTTAAATATTATGACCTGTTGGTGAAACCGTAAACTAGTGTTTGACAAGCGCCTAGAGGCTAGTACTGCAGTACAAAGTGTTCTTCATAGGCACAAGGTGTTGCAGCGAGACATATTACTTGGGCGTAGCTAAGTATATGGCAGCAGATCCACAATGTCATCTATTTTGAAAAAAATACCAGAGAGGAGAAGGAGGTCCTAACATAAAATTCGTGATTGTGATATCATTAGCTTTAGGCACCACACTTACAACGAGAGCAACAACTTGGTTACTGAAGTTACTGTCCTACACAATCAGTCTGCTGTAGTTCGTCATATTGTACATGTACCTGAAGACGGGAACATATACCAGTTCCCGAAACATCACATCTGTTGTTGTACAAGGGAACCACCATCGTCCAGTTACATTCGCTGTGTTGGCCTCGCTGCCTTCGTCCGTCACTGTCGCCATGTTCATGCATATCGTTTTGTCCTTGTGTGTTTTAACTTTCCTTTTACTTTTTCTTTGTTTCCATTATGTACAGGCTGTATTCCTATTTTTTTATTACTTGTATGTTTGTTGACAACAACAATTTCTAGATTCCTTGCTTTCCTTCCTTTTTTTCAGTTCATTTTCTCGTGCTTTTTTTTTGTAACTAATGGTTTTCTGTGGCTCAACATTCGCTAAGAATGATGTATATATACATCAATACACTCAAGTTCGTTTTATTGTCTCCTTAGAAAGTTCAATTGATAGTATTCTCTTTAACAAATTTTGAACCCCAAAAATGTTGATATAGTACACTAAAATAAGGTAAATATTATTATATCAGGTGTATCAAAATACTTAAAAATTAGTAACGAAAAATTCAATTCAGAACTAAATTTTTGCGTGTGTGTGTGTCTGTGTGTGTCAATTATACTGGCCCAGTTCTATGTAATCCATTGTGTATCTGTATTTAGTTGCGACTGTTTGCAATGCTGCCAATAGTGTCCAGTCAATGTAATATGAAAGACCACTAATAGGGACAGAGTGTTCGTAAATTGAATGCCCAAGCTCCAGCCATAGTGTTTGAACATAAATGGTAACGTAAAAATCTATAAACTTGTATCCAGAAAAGTAGGCTATTCCAACGTATGGTACGGTGTACCAACAAAGCAGGCTGAAGTACGTATAAAGGCAACTAATAAAGTGCTTGAACTAACGTCTATGTGTATTAATACACGCAGACAGCTTAGAGACGCGGTGGTATGGCTTGTTGCAGTAGAGGACATCGACGCATGGTAGACCCTCGCTGCCACAGCATCTTCTTCTCAGTGACGTCACTGCAGCGGTGCGGCCGCACACGGTCCTTGATGGTAAGCCCTGGGGCAGCCCGCCTCTGTGCCCGCCGCCGCCGAGCGCACAGTCGCAGCCCCACGTCGCGACACCGCCACCAGCCGCCCCCAGCCCCCGACCACGGCTGGCCGAGGAGATGTGCGCCTAGTCTCTGCCACCCCGCCGACTGTAGGCTAGACCTAGGCAACGCTTAGACTACTCGTGTTCCTCGTCTTGGTCGAACAACGTCCACACCTGGATGACGAGACTGGCACCGACATGGAGCCCCAGTTAGAAGGGCAGAGACGGGGCCGAGCTCCTATCATCGGCTGGGCTGACGACTCTCCCAGCATGAGCCCCGCCGCGCTCGGCAGACACGTCGTGGATCTCTCGTCTCCCAACAAGTCCTTGGAGAGAAGCTGTCACGGGTTCGAGTCCTCGGCCAAGAGTAGCGTCACCCACAGCTCGGAGATCCACTCGCCGGACCAGTCCAGCACGGGCTGCGAACCAGCGACCTTCCCCTCCGCCAACTCGATCTTGTACCTCTCGCGGGACGGGACCGTCGAGAGCGTGAGCCAGAGATCCGTGAACGGCGACGTCGTTGGACCGGCGAGGTCCCTGATCATAGAAAACCCCGCGTACGAAGGTGGCTGCGTCACCTTCAAGAACGACAGAGACGACTCGATCTACAGCAGCGACGACTCGGTGTTCGATAAGAGGCAGAGCAGGAGACCCAGAGTGCCTGACGGTGGTTGGGGCTGGGTGATTGTGGCCGCCTCCTTCGCCATCAGCATGATCGCCGATGGCATCAGCTTCTCCTTCGGCCTGCTCTACAGCGAGTTCCTCATCCACTTCGGAGAGTCAAAGAGCACGACCGCTTGGATCGGCAGCCTGTTCATGTCGGTGCCTCTGATATCCGGCCCGATAGGGAGCGCCCTGGTGGACAGGTACGGCTGCCGCACCATGACCATCGCCGGGGGCATCATCTCCGCTCTGGGGTACGTGCTGTCCGCCTTCGCAGACTCGGTCGTCGTGCTGTACTTCACATTTGGCATCGTGGCGGGAATAGGGCTGGGTTTCTGCTACGTGACCGCCGTCGTGAGCATCGCCTTCTGGTTCGACAAGAAGAGGACGTTCGCGACGAGCCTGGGTGCGTGCGGAACTGGCATCGGCACCTTCGTGTATGCACCCATGACGCAACACTTCATCGAGGAGTATGGCTGGCGTGGGTGCCTGTTGCTGCTGGCGGGGACCTTCCTCAACATGTGTGTGTGTGGCGCGGTGATGCGTGAACCTGAGAGCTGGTCCAGTGCCTGCAAGAGGACCTCGGAGTCCTCGTGCACGTCCTTCTCGGAGTCTGGTGTCGAGGAGATGCGCCTGATGCTGCGCAATGGCGAGGAACCTCACAGCGTGCTAGCGGCGCTCTCCATCAAGGCCGATGAAAAGGAGGGACTTGCAGAGTCTGCTGGAGTCTACAGGTCCGTCGTCAACCTGCCGACCTTCGTCAGGCAGAGCGAGACGGTAGGCTCGGTATATTTACTAGTCTTGTGTTTGGATTCAGGGCTGGAGCCGTGTATGGGTGGACCTTCCTTTCAGTTGCAACAAACCAGATGCAGCTCCAGCCTTGAAAATCAGGCAGCCATGACTGCAAATAGTGCCCTTAATAGCTTACAATTAAAGTAACATGTATGGAATAATTTGATGTAGTTAGACTTATAGGAGTGTTAATGACATATTGAATTAATTCCCAATTGTTTTCTTGCCACCTAACATTTATATGCATCGTTTAATTATTTGGTTATGTGCCTAGGATTTACGTCTATGTAGTCATATTACTACAGTGAGGTTTTCACAGCTATGCCTTGCCATTGACGTAAACCCAGAACAATTAGCAACATGATGTGACGCACGTTGAGCTAAGACCAGTGAGTGAAGTGGAGCTGATGTTGTTTGTGTGCAGGTCCCAGTGGAGGTGCTGGAGTCTCTGAGCAGGAACAAGCTGGTGTTCAGTGTAGTGCTGGACAGGTACCCGGGCCTGCTGAAGAGTGGCTCCAGGGGGGATACGCCCCCGAAGATGCCCTCGGAGCACCTGCACGGCGATCAGACAGCTGTGCCACTGCTCAGCAGGACAGACACCGCATCCAGGTCTTGTCTCAAGAGACCAGCTACTAGACCAGACAAGAGGACTCAGACTTGTGGCCTCGTACACCCTGCCCACTATCTCAACGACATACGTCTTCACAAGTACGTCCTGCCCCATGTACTGTGTATATTGGGGGATATACATGCCATGTTCTGTTACTGCTGAAGAGCACTGGCCGATAATTTCAGTAACAACAGCTATAGTTACGTTTCTGCTGACGACCAGCACTGACGGACCGGCAGTGATCTTAGTGCTTTCCAGCAGCAACATAATGCGCAAACAGGATGTTGCAAGATTGCATGTCAACAATCCTCACGTGTAGAGAAACAAAATATGTTTTTGAACATAAGCCCGAAAATGCACCGTTACTGAACTACAGGAATCATGAGTTACTTAAATTGGAATACTACATCGCACAATGTGTACCGTCCAATTAAATACGTCTCGTCTGCTATCTAGTAGCCAATAATAGCTGCAATGACGTTCTACAGCAACACGACCCAGCCGCATGCATCATGAGCTGCGAGCAATAGTGCAGAAATTGTGCATTTTCGGACCTATGCTCGTCATAAAATATTTTTGTTATTCTAACTATGAGGGTTGTTCCTCCAAAATATTGGCATTTAATGTTTCAACATCCGCTATAGAATAAGTACCCCATTGCATGACTCGGTAACAACATACAGGAGGCGTACCCAATATCATGGTTTGTTCAGAGCATGTAAGAATATTGCCCCTTCACGTTGTTTGGTCAGAGCACGTAGTTAAACATCCATGACTGTCCTTACCAAACTGCTAAATCACACTGTGAACAGACATTTTGAAACTATGTCAAAAGACAACTAATGGTGTACATTAATATCGGTTCATTGCCTGGCCAACTGTATAAGCTGTGTATGTGCTGCTTTGTGGATTTGTGTCTCTCTAGGAAACCGTAATCCAAACCAATTATTTACTGCCACTTTATAACTATTCATAACAATATAATTTAAATACTTCGTTTTATGAATATTAAAAACTACATGACTTCCTAAAACTGTTAACGTAGTTCAAGGCACGTAGACTCACTGCTGTGCTGAACGGCGTATTTTAAACTCGGGTAGAAGTCGTTGATTCGCACAGGCATTGTTTGTTATTACTAACAAATTAAACAGTGGAACATTGTTGGTTATAGTGAGACAGCCAATTTTTGTCTTGGTATAAATTCAGCAGTTGTTTTTTGCATTAGATAATTCATATTTCATTACTATCGAAGATAGCGTGAGAAATTATCAAGTCACAGCATACGGCACAAGCAAGTAAAATACTTACAATCATGAAGCTTTTTTTTCTCATAATTCACGTGTCGTAATGTCGCACACAGCTTAAGAAAATGTTGATTTAAACATTCAAATCGTATCATATCACCTTCGTCCTTACATTATATTGCCAACAAGGTACGGTGTCCGTCTTTTGAAAGACAAGTACTGAGTGCAAGTGTATTTGATTGAACAGAAGGAAAATGTCCTTTGAGTAACATTAAACTGTGTGAATACTCTCTAATGAATGATTTTACATTCACCTTTAAACAAATATACGAACATAGCTTCAATGGCACCGCCAAATATACACTTCAAATTCGTGGAATAGTGGTCTGTCTTCTACAAGCCTTCCAGTCATCACCAGCTCGCCAGGAGGGTCCTGGGTCGAGACCCACGACGTGCCGCCGTCCGTCGATAGCCGAACATACTCATCAACAGCCTCCGGTATCATGCTAACGGTGAGGTCTAAGCTGTCCAGGGTCGTCCATCATAGAGTAGAACATAAACGTAATTAACTAAACAACCGTTTCTCTCCTATGTAAATTATGTAATACCACCGTGCATTATTCTGTAACGTAAATTATGTACAATATTTCATTTAAAAGCGCGTCTACCGCAATTTTCACCATGTGATTTTTTTATTTTGTATTTGTACCAGATATTTTTTTCTTATTTTAGACACAAAATGTGACAAAATCCGACTCTTATGAAATTTTTTTTTATCTCTCATAGTTTTTGCGTAATGGCTTCTTAAGTCAAATTTTGCATGTTTCCGTTTTAACGACCACACTAAAACCAACTGATATACCAAACAAATAAAAATCACAGTGGATAAAGACATGGCAGGCTACAATGACATGCTCATAAAATTAATGAATAAAAATTATTTGTATTTTAAAAAATATTGAATTTTTTAAATTTTTATTATTAGTTTCAGTTTTTTTTTAATGCAAATAATTTTTATTCTTTAATTTTATGACCACACTAAAACCAACTGATAAACCAAACAAATAAAAATCACAGTGGATAAAGACATGGCAGGCTACAATGACATGCTCATAAAATTAATGAATAAAAATTATTTGTATTTTAAAAAATATTGAATTTTTTAAATTTTTATTATTAGTTTCAGTTTTTTTTAAATGCAAATAATTTTTATTCTTTAATTTTATGAGCATGTCATTGTAGCCTGCAATGTCTTTATCCACTGTGATTTTTTTTTAGTTTGGCATATCAATTGGTTTTAGTGTAGTCGTTAAAACGGAAACATGCAAAATATGACTTTAACAAGCCATTACGCGAAAACTATGAGAGATAAAAAAATTTCATAAGAGCCAAATTTAGTCACATTTTGTGTCTTAAATAAGAAAAAAAATATGTGGTACAAATAAAAAATAAAATAATGACGATGAAAATTGTGGTAGACCACGCCCTAACCAGTTTCAGTAGAATGTGCCTACGTTTGACTACAGCCACCCCACCCCCTCAACTCTTGTGTAAAACTGTTCAAATATATGTATTATAACAATGTGTTGAAAGTGTTGCGTATTGCTTGTTTATAACAATGTGTTGAAAGTGTTGCGTATTTGGTTGTTTCCAGGAACGCAATGATGTACAGAGGCGCCATATTGAACTTGAACAGATACAGGTTACGAGCCTCATCTTGCCCTGACATATACAGGAACTCCATGACGACTATAGCCAAGGAATCGGAGGAGGTAACTATGTATGCCCTTACACGCCGTGTGGCATAGCCACGTGACCATGTGGTACAGCCTCGCATAACTTCAGTCAAGTCCGACAATGTTGGAGGGAACTACTTCTTAAGTAACGTAGAGGTTCATGTTATGTCAGTCGACTTTGTAGTTATAAAACGAACCAAAGATAACCGTTTCACCATACGTACTGCAAATATTTTGTCTTGCACTGAGAGACATATTACAAAATACTAACATTTATTGCCCATAAGTAGGTGTCAAATTTAACTGAAGTTATGCGAAACACGGTTTATGTGTGATTCACGATTAAACTGAGAACTTTCCAATAGATTGCAGGCTATTGCGGCCGTTATCAGGCAAGTAGTCTTGACATCCGGGCTGGAGCCGCGTCTTGCGGGCATGTTTCGCCGTACCTTGCAGCAGGCATCATGAGGGTGTCTCGAGCAAGACTTGTTCGGTACAAGATACCTGCACGACACGACTACAGCCCGGAAGACAAGACTACAGGCCTGACAACTTTTCAACTGAACTGCTGGGGAAAGAAATCACTCGCCGTTTATACATGTAATTCAACACTGACAACTGTTGCCTCACTCTTAGTTAGGTTGGCAATAGTTACCAAAATGCAGTTCCTCATATTTAAATAGAAATAACCCTTAATTATTTGAAATATATTTAAATGAATCTATTTTATACCACACCTTTAAAGCGGAATAAAAGCACAAACTAATTTATTCTATGAAAATGCTTCCAAGGTTTAAAACAATAAACCTGGGGCGCTAAGGATAGAGAGTAGCTGTCGTTTAGAAAACTCATACAACAGTTCATACATTGCAAGGCATTAAAATTGTTTGTGTCTTAGATGAACTCTTCATGCATCAATTATCGATTGCATACGACCCACGTTTTTAATTTTAAATCTTTTCATTAATACTTCCATATCAGAAATAACTTTATACTTCTAAATCCGTTTTAAAAACGTGGTGTATTGATATTGTATGTTATTTAAATCATGTGTATTTGTGTGAGTGAAGAGATTTTGGTAAGCGCTTAACATCGAAGTCTTTAGCGCTTGTGAGGGGTGACATGAGGTGAGTATGGAGCAGCACCAGAATGAATGGACGGGGGAAACGGGAGATCCCCGAGAAAACCCGCCGACCAGCGGCATCGCCCGGCACAATTCCCACACGCGAAGATCCGGGGACCGACCCCGCCGGGAATCGAACCCGGATCGCCTTGGTAGGAGGTGAGGGGTGTGACCCCTCGGCCACCGCGGCCCCATGTGTATTTGAGAAGCGCCAGAAATCTTTTCCGTTGATTAAGAATGTGAAGCAGCGAACAGCAGCAAATACGAGACGTGAGAGACCGCGCTTGTTTTATTAGCTGTCTTACAGCATCTACCTTCCGCTCAAAGACCCTCGTGCCCCATAGAATACAGCCTGAGCACCGACAACTCTCTTTAGCTTAGGCTTTAGGCTGGACATAGGGCGCAACTTGAACAAGGGCTCACTTTACTGTAAAAGAAACGTGTGCTTGTGTTCGGAATACTATTCATTCCTTGCAGCGAGCAAGAGATGTGATGAATTTACCATTGCTGCTTGTAAGAGTACCAACCTGGCGGTCAGAACAAAAATATAGATGGCGTGAGATTGTTGAATAATTCTCTCGCTAGAGACCCGAAAATTTCGATTGTTCAACCGTCCGTCGGCTGGACTTAACAGTCCTATGTACACTTTATCCTCGGCTACTTGAATGTCCCCACCCCCACCAATTTCATTCTGGCACTGTTCCTCATTCACATCATCATGTCATTCCTCACCACCGCTAGACCTAGATGTTGAGTGCTGATCAAAATCTCTCCATTTCTCACTCTGACGCTTCTCAATTGTAGGGCCTTCTATCATGTTTTCTTCAGAAGCAGCCAATAACATTCTGTAATGAATCTGCAACTTGGGTATCATCCTACTACGGTATTTGTTTGTGAATATCCACGTCTTGTAATTTATAGTTGATGATTGCCTGTAATAAACAATGATGGTGTTGTGTTGCACAGAGATGGTACGACGACCTGGTGGAGCTGCTGAGAGACATGACGGACTTC
Organism: Medauroidea extradentata; assembly: GCA_003012365.1. Taxonomy (NCBI): domain Eukaryota; kingdom Metazoa; phylum Arthropoda; class Insecta; order Phasmatodea; family Phasmatidae; genus Medauroidea; species Medauroidea extradentata. Next base: position 18,910 of record PNEQ01002545.1, read on the forward strand.
TCATTGTTCCTGGAGCTACACTTCCTGCTCATGTCGTTGTCGACAATACTGTTGTTCGTGTGGTTCATCGTGCCATACTTCTATCTCGTCGAGTATATGACGCAACATGGCTATGACGAGCACGACGCCTCCGTGCTGCTAAGTGTCATAGGCGTCACCAACTTTCTCGGCATGGTACGTACTCTGCCTCACAGCATTTACACTCTTTGCATAAAACTACAGGCAGTTAGTAGAAGTATGTTACTTACTTTGGGAGATGATTCCTTTCAAAATAATGCACGTTTTAGGCTGCGCAAATCTTCTGGTAAGCTGGACGTGTGTTACTCCAGCAAACAGTCAAGGTTTCCTGCGATATACCATCATCTCTAGTCATCGCTTATAGTTTCATAGCAAGCAGCTACAACAAGAACACAGCGCGCTAACGTAGTGTTCTGCCCAGCTTATAGTTTCATAGCAAGCAGCTACAACAAGAACACAGCGCGCTAATGTAATGTTCTGCCCAGTAAGACGGTATTGGCCCTGAACCGCTCACCAGTCTTGCCCCAACTACTTACCTTCTTTACTAGTGGTTAAAAAAACAGCTACCCGAAGACTTTTTTCCAACAGCCCGGCCTACCTGACGCAATTAAAGTAGGGAATATATGTTTATAGTTGGTTAGCGATAAACTGAGCAGTTCTGAAGACCATCATTAGAGAGTATAGTTTGTCGCGGGAAGACTTTACTATCTGCTGGGTTTCAACACACGTTCAACTTACCAGAAGATTACAGGCTTTACCTTGTACGTGGAGCTGTTACCCTATTTGACTGAGTTGTTATTGATCTGCAGACAGCAATGATGTGTCAGACATATGTCACCCAGTCATATATGTCACAAGAAACTACAGTACCTTCAAAGGTGTGTTAGCACAAAAAAAATATTCACTATGTACCGTTATTTCTAACCATAATGTCTAGAACACTGATTAAAATATATTTATTATTATGATTTCAGATTTTACTCTATGACTACCACTTAGGTTCCCTTGTCTATAGAAAAAAGTGACACGGAACTATATATTTTCTTAACGAAAACCATAACTAGGGTTTCAAGAGTGTTGACTTTATCACGAGTCACCTATAACAATATTACTTCCTGGTGGATTCATTTCAAAGATAACTGACTGAGACGAAACATTTCTACGCACAATTTCTTAAGGGTCCTCCCTAGACAGGCTGCGTTTGTGTGTGTGAGGCAAGAGTTGTTAACCGACGTATGTAATGTTTTATCGCTAGGGACCCTTTTTTTTCGCGAAAAGCATTCTGCCTCACTTTGCGTCCGTGCCTTCCGTGCACATCTGCAGTTCTGCTTCGTGGTCATTGGATATTATAACTGTCACGAACCTAGGGATTCTACCGGCAAATCACAGACGTGTGGTGTTGCAGGAGAGTTATTGTAGTTGGCTCAGTCAAATGAGATACGGCTCTTAGCATAGACACGCTGCCAATAACCATGAAGCACAATTGCAGGTGTACACGTAAGGTACTGAAACAAACTGGGGCAAAATTGTTTTCGCGAAAAACCAGGGTCCCTAACTATCGCCTCTCCGCACAATTATCTCAACTCGTATGCTGTGCTTTACTATTAACCTTTTTCCTATTGGACTTCAAGCGGTGACCGCAATATTTCATTCGCTGGCGTCGTACTCCAGTCCAACGTTGTTTCTGTAGTCGTGTATTCGAATATGGTTCATATTTTTCAAGTTACAGCAGTCTGCAAAAGCAATTTTTGCCCAAATTCAGGGTCCCGAAAGTTATGTTTGTAATAAACGTACCAAATTTTTTTAAACTATAGCGGTTTTTTTTGTACATTTACAAATATAAGGTGCGTTAAATATTTTTCAAAAAAAAAAACAGAATAGTGGTAACACTGCAACGCATTGGAAGTGAAGGTACAGAGGGCCTTTAAGGATAGGTTTCAGTCGCCATATTGAATTTTATTATTTTTCGCTTTTTTGGAATTCTGAGAAGAAAAATGTTAAATCGGCGACTATACCGCAAATTGTATTTACCTTGAGCTACAATACAAGAATGGCAACAGAGCTAATTGTGTAGTCAGGTCACAATTTGTCGGGCAAATTATGAATATAAAATAATCTGCCACACACATTGCGGCGTAGTTATATGTTAACAGCTAAATCACAAGGTCTGTACTGTAGCGAGATGTAAAAAGAATTTGAGGTATAATCGCACATTTAACATTTTTCTTCTCAGAATTTAAAAAAAAAAAAATCAAAAAATAATAAAATTCACTATGGCGACTGAAACCGAGCCTTAAGAAACTCGCTGTCATTTTTTTTAAAATATGAATTTTAAAACTGCATATTAGATGATGATGACGACAATGAGTTTGCAGCTCGGAGGCAGGTTTGAACCTGAGGTGCGACTAGGTCCTGAGAAAATTGCGGTGGCTTGCCATTGTGTTCCACAGTATGTCAACAATATCCAGTCCTCAACCCGGGGAGCTAACTGTACATGTTCCTCCGCAGCCGGGAATCAAACCCAAGACTCTTGGTTCACCAGCCAGGAACTATAACCACTATATTTTACTCAGACAAGCTATTTCATTTTACATTATTCTATCGAAAATGTCACATAAAACTTTTTTTTACGAAAGTTCAACTTACCATTATTTATTGACTGGGAACTGTTTAACATTAATTTTTAATTTCCATTTAAACCCCTAAGTTGAAATATTGATAGGTAGGCACCTTAAGAACGAGGCCTTGAGTGATTTAAAAGCTAAGGCGGAATGCAGAGGCGAAGGGGATAACTGGAAGACCTCCGAGAAAACCCGCTGGCCAACGACAATGTCCGACGTGTTTGCCAATTGAGGAAATTCCGGCGCACTCTTAACGAGTCTCGACCCCGGATCGTCGAGGTGGGAGATACACTTGTTTTGCGTTAATATGTTAATTGTGTTGGCCACGGTGAGTTGAATACTTTACTGTTCTAGGTTTTGTTTGTGTCACTCCAGGATGTATTGTGTTGGGGCCGCTGTGGTCGACATGTTAAACCTCTCTCCTCCCACCAAGGCGATCTGGATTCGATTCCCGGCGGGTCCATCCTCGGATATTCGCACGACGATGCAGTTGGACGGTGGGCTTTCTCGATGCTATCCTGTTTCCCCCGCCCATTCATTCCGGCGCTGCTCCATGCTCACTTCATGTCACCCCTCACCATCGGTGAAGACCTACATGTTGAGTACTGACCAAAATCTCTTCACTTTACTCCTCATGTCAAGGACAGAGTGTAGCGTGGTGTTGTCTATAGGCGTATTTTCTCGGTTGAGTCGGTATAGGCGGTTCGGATTAAAGTGAGCATTCAAAAAAGCCCTGCAAAAGTTCTATTTTCAGCAAATTCGTATCTTTCCGCGCGTAACCGCTGACGCCGGGAAATGTCTAACTTCTCTGGACACGTCACTAGATGTTTGCATGTGTAAGATGTATTGTGCAGTTGGTATGAATCCACACAGTATGATTAAAAGAGTCTATTATAACTACATAACATACAAGTATGTCGATTTCGGTTGACTTTGTTTATGTTGTATTTCAATAAGAAAATACACGGAATTATATTCGTTAATTCGCTTTCAACCATACAAGCAGTAAGGCAACTATAGTTAATATTGAATTATTATGTAGTAACGGCTACTGATATTTTCTAAGGTTAACTATTTATTGCTCACTTTATCCCGAACGACGTATAATAGGCTGGTTACAAGTATTCGCAGTGGGACCTTTGCTTTCAAAAGCAACCGTGAAATTGGAAATTGACTGTAACCGAAATTATCTGAGTCAGGCGGGAAATTCAAAATGTTTCCTTAAATTATTTTGCTATGTGTTTTTCTGAAAATAGCAATAAATGACATGAACTACTTTACATTTAAGCACTAAAATACAAATCAAGTTTTGCCTATGTGTTATACACAAACTGAAATTACCGAATAACAGCCTTTCCCTGTAAATTAACCGTGTAACCTACCTCGCTAATCAGGTGACCAAAAACTGTAAACGGCTGCAAACTATTTTCAGTGCGTTTGCACACCCCCAAATCTGAATTAGTGAATATTCACTGATTCACACCAACGGATGGAGCAGTTTCAACAAATTGTATCAGTGAGATACCACTGTGAAATTGGTGACTATGGACTGATTCTGACAGAGTACCAACATTCTACAAGTCAATTAGTGATCGTCCACAGATTTTCCGGTAATTTTTCACTGATACAAAGAGTGAAAACTGTTCTTTGAAAACAAATGAAAAAAATTGTGAATATTCGCTGATTCACTTGTGAGATATTGGCACTCTTAAAGGAGATCAGTGAAAATTCACTAATTAAACAGAGACTATTTTCACTGCTTCAAATTGTTGAAACTGCTGCATCTGTCAGCGTAACTCAGTGAATATTCAGTAACTTAGAATTATAGTGCAAACACTACTGTTACCGGAGTCGCGTAAATGCTCTGGTCCTGAATCGTGCTACCAATTCAATCGCCAAAATACGCCTCATGTGAGAGAGAACAATGCTTGTGACAGGTGGTGCTGGGCTGGGCAGGTGACCAGGCCTGGATGAACGTGACCAAGACATACACTGTGTGTCTGGTGGTGTGCGACTTGGCCGTGGTCGCTATGACGCTCTGCACTTACAGCTTCTGGCTGCTGAGCGTGTGATGGTGTAAACATACTGTATGTGAGAGAGAACAATGCTTGTGAGAGGTGGTGCTGGGTTGGGCAGGCGACCAGGCCTGGATGAACGTGACCAAGACATACGCGGTGTGTCTGGTGATGTGCGGCTTGGCCGTGGTCGCTATGACACTCTGCACTTACAGCTTCTGGCTGCTGAGCGTGTGTTGGTGTAAACGTACTGTATGTGAGAGAGAACAATGCTTGTGCAAGGGGTGCTGGGCTGGGCAGGTGACCAGGCCTGGATGAACGTGACCAAGACATACGCGGTGTGTCTGGTGATGTGCGGCTTGGCCGTGGTCGCTATGACACTCTGCACTTACAGCTTCTGGCTGCTGAGAGTGTGTTGGTGTAAACGTACTGTATGTGAGAGAGAACAATGCTTGTGACAGGTGGTGCTGGGCTGGGCAGGTGACCAGGCCTGGATGAATGTGACCAAGACATACGCGGTGTGTCTGGTGATGTGCGGCTTGGCTGTGGTCGCTATGACACTCTGCACTTACAGCTTCTGGCTGCTGAGAGTGTGGGCGGGTCTCTTCGGCCTGTTCTTCGCGTCCAGCTTCTCCTTCACGCCGGTCATCCTCGTACAACTCAGCCCTCTGGAGCGCTTCACTAATGCCTACGGTCTCATTCTGCTGTGCCAGGGCATTGGCAACCTGCTGGGACCACCTCTGGCAGGTACGTACTCCTCCTCACTGCCTTCATAACATAAAGCCCGGTGCACACTATCCTTATTTCAGTATATAATTGTGTACCAAATTTTGTGCAAGTATCACTGCGACAGTACATACCGCAACTATGCCGGTTCCGCACAGAATTCCATACTTAGGCCGCGTTCCGTTACTGCTGAAATCACTGAGCTTACTGACTCTACTGCCAGCAGTATCGGGACAGTTTCAGTGTTTGTGGTAATCGTGTTTGTCTCAGTGAGAATAGTTTCGGGACGATCAGCAATACAGTAATACAAGAGGTTGTAAATATAAACAACGAATTGAAACAACTGATATAACAGAACTAATTTGGCTTGAAACACAATTTATTAAATCGTATTATACCAAAAAACCGCGGGTAATTTACGGGTGCATGGTCGTTCTAACCTCTTCTACTAATAAGTATGTATACTTATATATACATACGTATAGTTCTACTGACCTTGTACTGCTTTAGATAGATTGTTGTACATGTCCCACAGTCACAAAATCCTGTAATTACTTATATCACACAGCTTTAATAACATCCATAATTTTTTCACTCATTTTTAAAACTCCCGCCATGACTTATTTCACTGACACTACACAACCTCTGCAGCTCCTATAATTTCAGTACTCGTCTAGCATCGTGGAGGGTGCTCACACAAAAGCACGCGAAAACAACTGGTAGTGATCTCAGCAGTTTCGGAACCGCTGCTGACGTTGTTGAGATTACTGAATCAGTGAAATCAGCATTAACAGAATGCCGCCTTAATTTATTTCTTTGTAGTGTAGGTTCACACGCATGGCAGTGCACACTTTTAGTTGTGGCGCATGTGAAGTATGCAAGCAGGGTTGCCAATGTTATTTAAATAGAAATAAAATTCTTGTTTCCTTCTTATCACACGCCTACTGGAGTTACCAAACTTAAATAATACAGGATAGTTTAACTTATTCGGGAATCACATGTGTGTCTTGTTTGTGAAATAGTTCTCAGGAATTCTACAGTTATATTTTATGCATTAATTATAGCAACCAACATTACAAATATATTTTTCTTCTTTATGTAACGAAAGTTGTTAGTAAACAATAATAGTTAGGTAGATATTCGTTGATGTGTACTCAACCCAAAAGTATTGCTACGTAAGTGTGGTGTAAAATCGCAGTCGATATTTAGGAACAGAAATAAGCAAGAAATTAAGTAGAGGGTTAATGATAGTGTCGACCGGGCTTAATACAAGATCAAAGGACAACTTTTACAACATGTAATTGGTCTGTTTATCAAAAAGGAGTTTACTACTCTGCCTAGAGACTTTTTAATAAATTACCTACCGACATTAGGCTGTTACACAATGGAGAAATGAGTGTGTACAAAAATATTTTTTTAAATTATATAATGACAATTTTATTTTATACTGTAAATGACTTTTTAGATTTTTAAGTGCCAGTGTGTAACGGTCAAGGATTTTATGAGTATGTATGATTAATATAATTATAAATTATGTATGAAATTTTCTATATCCCAGAGTTCGGTCGATAAAGAGATCATTTAAACGAATAAATTAATTAATTAATTAATTGGTGCTTCTTATAAATGCACCTGCTTCCAATTAAGAATTAATACCACTCGTGTGCGAATATAATATAAATTCGTTACTGTTACACATATAAAGAAATTTTTTATATTTTTTTTTTTCAGAAAAAAATAATGTTTTCTGTGACTTAGCATAAGTAGTAACTTAAAATTTTGGTACAAGTACTTCTTATAAAATTAGGCCAAAAAACTGTCCTAGACATAGCTATGTATTTTAAAAAAAGTCTATAAATATTATAAAAAATCAGCTTCCTTGCCATAGCCTATGTATTAAAACTCCACCAATGAATTGTTGTATTAAAATTAATTGCCAAACGTAAATCTATTTCAGTGTGTGTATTGCGTGATTTGTTTCTTGATTTGTATTACAAGGAGAAGTATATTTAAACACCCATCGGGGCTGAACTGAACAAAACACGAAGCGTTCGCGACGTGAGAGAGAGATTTTGGTCAGCGCTTAACATCGAGGTAAGGTAATCAGCGCTGGTGAGGGGTAATATGAGGCAAGTGTGGAGAAGTGCCGGAATGAAGGAGCAGGGGAAACGGGAGATCCCCAATAAAAACCCGCCGACCAACGGCATTGTCCGGCACGATTCCCACATGCGAAAATCCGGGGTCCGATCCTGCTGGTAATCGAACTCGGATCGCCTTGGTGGGAGGCGAATGGTCTGACCATTCAGCCACTGCGGCCCCCATGATGAGAAGACATCAGTGAGAGAGTACTATGCCCGAAATGTGTTGTGTGCATGCAGGACTATTGTTTGATGTGACGGAGTCGTGGGTGCTGTCCTTCTACATGGCGGGAGCGTGGATCGTGGTCTCTGGTCTGCTGATCGCCGTCATCCCAGTCACCAGCAACCGCCGCATCTGGGGCTCCGCCCCTATCGTCGCAACTTAGACCTGCACCACCTACCTGCTTGTCTGTTGACACTTCTCGTAGCTCTGCTGAGTGCCTTCAATGCTTCCTTTTTAACTATATTTGGCCCTCCTTTCCTCCATCCTTCCATCTGATTTTCATCCACACCTTCCATCGGCCATGCTTCCTTTCCATTCTTCATTTCCTAATTTTCTTTCGCCTAATCTCCCCCCTTCGTATTTTGCCCTTCCATCTTATCTATCACCCTCCCATCAACCGTTAAATATGAACTTCCTTCCACCCTTCAATCTGGCCTTTTTCCACTTTCCTTTCCTTACCTTTCACCCTTCACACAGTCTTCCTTCCTACACTTCCTCTCGTCTTGACATCTGTTTTTCCTCCTGCCATTCTTGCCTACCCTTCCATACGCCTTTCCTTCCTTCTTCCGATTGTACATTCCATACATTCTGGCCCGCATTTCCTGGTTCCATGGCGCTATTGTGGTCTAACCAATCTATTTCCTTCGCCCCTCCCCTCCACAGTGCAATCAGAACTGTATTCTCATCAAGTAACCCTGCGAAGACTGACGCTTGACAGCAGGTTTTCTCTGGGTACTCCTCTGTTTTACCGCACCTTGTATCCTGCCACTATCCCATTCCCGTCTCACATCACCCTCGTGATCACTCAAGACCATGGTGGTAAGTTCTTACAACTTGAGAGTGACGTTTGACTGAAATAGTCATTTATTTGTTTCAATAACTATGGCGCCATGAAAACAAAACAAATGTATATTTTAAAAACAATTGTGCGAACTTAGTTAATATGTTTACCAGAGTTTATCCTGGACATCAGAAGATTGCAAACAGTACTTGCCAAACAACACAATTTTCAAAATGTTGCATCTAAATTACAAAATACTCAATTGTTTGATCATTTGTCCTAATCTACTTCGTGGATACATGTCCGTGTCAACTGGCATACATTACAATGTATTACTATAGCACTCTTGTTTGCAATGCTAATTGTCAGTAGAGTTATATACGTGACATTTCACATGTGATAGCAATAGGCATAGAAGGCACTGAGCAGGGTTGCGAAGACTCTGAGATTCCACGAGTCAACAATAGCAACAGACGCTGTATGCAACAACGGCTCTTGTCTTGGACTTGTACGATGCAATGTAACTAGTCAATTAACTAAAACCTTTGCGTCAAATGCAACGAGACGCTTCCTCCAATGAGGGGGCCTGACTGATCTGAACTCTCACATCGAGTTATCTGTGTAATGGCTGTGTGGGGTGTGCTCTCTGTAACCCTGAATGTTATGGATTAATAAAAATAAATAATGTTCCTGTATTCTACTGCCCCTTCTCTTTCTCTTAACGTGCTTTTGTTCCAACAGAAATTTAGGGATGTGCACACTGGACTCACATTTTCATCAAACCCAGTTTTAAATTGGACAGGGTTATTCAACAATGAACAAACCCATATTTCATTTAAAATAAAAAAAAAACACAATTTAGGTGAATAGTATAACCATATTTATGAAATTATATCATAGCTATGAAATAAATTAACTTTGTGGACTACCGCTAGACTTCATTCCCCTTAGTTGATTTTGAGAATTGGTTCTTTGTTGCCTAATGCTGTCCATTTGTGAATGACTTGGCTTTCTTGCATTTTTGGCTGTGTTACAAATAACCAACCTTGTTTCTCTCACTCCTTCCCACAATTAATTTCACACTCTTCATATGGAATGCATCCAGACTCTAGCTTGTACTCGCCATCGGACATTTACGAATAAGCATTTGCTATAGTGTGTCATTTACTATGTTGTCTTGTTGGCTAAACTGTATATTGTTACAGGATTATGGCCAATCATGATTAGTATCCCTTTGTTATATTTTAGAGAGAGGTACGATTCACGTAAACCATATACATTAATTAAAAAAAACATATGTGTTATGTTCATTACAAAATTTAACTGAAGTGGAAATGGTCTGAAGCAATAATTCCCTACATAATGCAAAAGCTGGCAACAGGTCTTGCACTTAATTTGTTTTTGATTTGCTGTGTAAGCCTATAAAATATGTTCGAAGAAATCCTGTGGGCCATCGGTAACTCACATTTGTAGCTGACACAATGTGTCTACTTGTATAGGTGATACAGTGAAACACACAGTCGCTACGGTGATCAAGTGTGCACTGCTCTCAAAAGACTAATAAATTATAAGACTGCAGCATAACTGTGCAATGGTAAGTACAACGCTTAAGAAAATCAACCTTAATGTAGAGTGGATATAAGATAGAGTGATAATAGGCTTCTGTGCATGTGACAAATGTATCACATGATCGTAAGCAAAACAATAGTTGCCTATTCTTATATTCACTATCTTAGCGTGAACATACAGGTAGAGTGCTGCCTGCACAGTAGCAAAATCCTGAGGCAAACACATATTTTCTGTTCCTATGATGACATAACCTCTGGTGCGTACAATATGTGGAAGTGTTTATACAGTTATAATTTCGACAAGGTATGCTGTGGGGTAGAGGTAATTTATTAAATAAAAGAAAGCATGTAAAACAAAGCCTAGTTAATTTATAGTTATCTACACCAAAATGCCTGAGTGTCACCACTGATCAATATTTAGCAAAGTATAAATTATTTCTCGGATTTAAAACATTCTTTCAAAGACTATTTTTTCCTATAGCCTGGTTTTGTAACTGTTGCCTTCATGGAGCTAAAATACATTTTGTGACAATGTTTCAAATTTGATAAGTTTTAAGCACATTTAACTGATAACTTTTAATTGTCACATGGTCAGTTTATGCATAACATCCAGCATTATTTTCCACAATCACATTATACATTGCAAATATTTTTTCTGAATGTCAGAGTAATGAAAGAACAAGATTATAAAATAACAGAGCTTATATCGTAATTGAGCATTTCTATACACAGTTCGCAGTGTCAAGGGAATGTTTGTAATATGTTAAATATTTAAGATATTTAAAGTACACTTATTCGGATACAAAATTGTTAGTAGCAAATTATGATTTTCGTTTGATTTGTACATGTGAATAAAAAAAATTACCAATATACATATGCGACACACGTTGGTAGGAATGAAACTAACTGAGTTTGTGAGTAATGTCGCAACTGTAATGTTAATGGTACACGCAAGCAATGTGCTGCGATGTCCCATCTCTGTTCTGCCAGTTGCCAGATGGGTGCTGGTACACGAGCATAAGATAATGAGGGTTAAATTTTCATGAAACTGGCACATTATATATTCAAAAAAACTTAAGCTAGGCTGGGCGTCATCCCAACATGCCCAGTTGGGAATGGTTAGAGAAGAAAATTTTACTTCCGGGCGGATGGTTCTCTTGGCAAGATACCCTCTGTGGCTATGCGGAAACCCATGCAAAAGTCACAAGTTCCGATCTACGAAAACACTTTGGAGACGGTTGGCATGCCGAGAAAGTAAATTTTAACACTGAATTTATTTGTGTGATGTCTTGAAACACACGGAGCACACAACACTACACGGGAGAACTTCTGTCAGGTCTTCCTGTTATGGGCTGCTGTGGCATGCCGGTAATAGAGGTAAATCCTTCACAAATTTATTATGCAGAGATTAAGGTGGCCGCACAATTTGACAGCCCGAGCGCGAAAGAAAACCCAAAGCATACAGGCGTGAGGCTGGACAGCCAGCAATGTAGTTCGATGCAAAAAACTAATATGCTAACTCGCCACACTGTGATGAGTTTACAATAACTAAATGGAGTCGGCTGTTACCGTACATTTTAAGTTGAAACTCCCACACTCATCGTTTACGACATGTAAGAAACAACTGGGGAAGCGAAAATAATTTTAAAATAACAGATTCCAGTAGAATTCAGTAAAACAGGTGGTGCAATAAATCAGCAGAGAAGAGACTTAGTACAAAACACGACTTCGCATGGTCACAAGTGCAGAAAGGGTGGTTTGTTTTCACATGCTGGCAGTGACAATGCGTGGAAGCAGTTTAAGTACTCTTTTATAAGGAACATATGAGAAAACTATTCTCCCTGCCCCCACTCCGTAGTCCGTCACTCAGGTAATCTGTTGAGATTTAATTTACATTCGCTTGCTGCTCACTTCGCCTTTAATTTGGCTATTTTATTTTACCAAAGCTACACCGCACTGCACTGCACTACGACACTCTTCCTGGGCTAGGGGGAGGCGGTTCAAGGTCTGTGGTGTGAACGGACCAGCCTAAGCGGAATAGACCTGAAGCGGCCATTCCATTAATGCTGCTCGGTGTGGGCGTGTGTTGGGTTTCGTCTAACCTGACGAGGAGGATATGTGTTTGTGTGTCTATGCCACACGCTACTCAAAATAGGATTATTATTATTTCAAACTAAAAACAGTTGTTCGTTTACTTTACATATAGTTTGTTGACCAAATTGTTGAAAGAAACGTTTTCTAAGTCGTATTTAGCTAGCAAGCAACACGAAGTACGAGCTTATTCGCCTGTATGTAATGCATTTAAATATACAAACCAGTGTGACATGAACTCATGGTAACTACTGCTTTAAATAACATATATCTAAGAAATACAGTTTCTTTATATGGAAGGGCACCTATAAGTCATTCGTGATAATGTAAGGACTAAAGATTTAGCCTTTGAAAAAATCACTAGCCGTTACTCCATGCAAGTCAACATTAACAAGAGTTACCTTATTGCTTGTACGGTTACTAGCCAATCATGGCATGTAGTACCTTGTATTTTCGTATTTGAATACACAATACTGAAAGAACATCAAATTAAATCGACCAGTCTGTATTTAATATATCTTAAAATAACTATGGTATAACTGACGTACCTACTGAATTTATCATTTTACTCCATTAGCGGCAGAGCAAATACCCATATAGCGCATAAGCTTGCAGCAAGCCTTGCCCTTCCCTTGATTTAGACTTTCTGTCAAAATATGTTTGATGCAAACTTGCTGTAAGTAATTCATCTATGGCTGCCCGTGGCTTGCTTCTTCTCACATGACACAAGCTTACATCAAGCTCTGTGAAACGGAAATAACAGAATAACATCACTTCCCCTTGAGTTTACTATGAGTTGTTAGGCTTATACTCTTGTCTTTTACATGTGCATGTTACTACACTTTCGCAGAAGAACTTTATAAATAATTATCTGCAGAAATGACTTTTTGAAAAGTAAGTGATAAAATAATTATTAATATTACTATTATAATACATGGTTTGATGATGAAATCCGAAATTGTAATGGACTAGCCAAATGCGGGGTCGATTCTTGAGCATGATCGTGTGACTTTATTTTTCGTTATGATTTTTCAAGGCATTTAGAAATGTTTCTCGTAAAGCTATTCATGAATAAAAAGATTTCCAAATGAAGGAACTCCACGTGGGATAATTTCACTGGCTGCTAGGTAGGCGAGACTTCCTTTCTGTATCATTGGTCACACAGCAGATTCGTGAAAAGTGGACAAATGATTGTGCATTTGGTTAGAATGCCTAAATTGGTATTATGCTTTTAGACATAATGATGGATTTTGTCTTAAATAATACAACATTCACTTTGATGCGGACCGTTCCCAAACTGTCAACTGCCTGCCGACAGAATTGTATGCGCACTGACGCTTAGCGACGAAGCGCTACCTGCGACATTGCCAAACCTCGTCCTCACGGTACTGCACCAGGGATGGCGGTAATGGGACTGCCTAATCACGATAGACCCCAAGGGAGGAACAGCGGCACTTCTGCCCAGCTGCTATGGGTTAAGAACAGTTGGTGGACGCCTCCTGGCCTGCTGCAGGCTTCCAGTAAGTGCATCCCAGGCCCTGACCCGACACCAGTGCTGCGAGAGAATGGAGGACGGACGCATGCACCATCCCTCCATACGATGACCACCTTGGACTCCGCTCCATGGCCACCTCCGCAGTCACCCTTGGGATACGTTGACCCTGGGGACTATAAATGGGACGAAAGGGGACTTCCGCCCTCCATCGATCGGCATGCCCAAGGCACGGGGTCCACTGTGGGTGCCCCGCCTGCCAGGGTGACCCGATGACCCAGATAGTGACACTCAGTAGCCACCGGAGCCAGGACACTATCAGCTCCGCATGCGACCAGCATGTCCTCAGAGCTTCTCCTGCTACAGGTAAGGCAATGTCATGGTGCGCAGACGGACTCCCAGCGGGACAATTGACGCCGACTATTCCGCCTCTACTCTGCTGAAGCCAGTCGTGCACACTGCGCCTACCAACCGAAACAGCAAAGGTGGGCAGTACCGCAACCACTAAGGGAACACACCCGGCCATGTGGCGCCAAGAGGTGGCGGCACCCAGATACCATCCCTGTGATGCCGGGTAGTACCAAAATGTGCTTCGGTATTATAAAACCCCAGCAAATGTAGGGAAAGTGCCCCATATGTGCTAGCACCCATAAACAGTTGTTCATGTGCTATGCTGCCGCTTATAGGCAAAGTGCAGTAACGTATGTCGCACCCACATTTGTTGAATGAGTTGCCAGGGGTAAACTTGTTTTCACTTAAACAGTTCTTAACCAGATGTGTTTAACCTAAAACTTAGCAGAAACACCCCTGCGCCACACTGACAACTTGGACTCACCAACACGGCCAGCCCTGCTGTGTAAAATTCTCTAAATTATTTTGAAGTGAATTTTAATGTGATAATCACGGTAAATGTTTTAAAGTGTTCTCTTTTCCTTTCTAAAAATTCAAGAACCAAATTACAAATTACTGCAACCTAATGTAATGCAAATATCTGAAAACTTCACTTTACTTGCTTGACTAGGCAGGTACACCGTCACTGGCTCGACAGTTGGCGGCGAAGAAGGATGTCGGTTCTATGTCGATTCGGGCACCATCAAGTCTTTTTTCAAGAACTCATAGCGTATCAATTATGTAATTTTTCTTATATTTGGAACCTTTTCACTTAATTTCGTTTACATGCTCGGAGTTACCTCCTTCAACCCTGCCACTCACGACGCCCAGGGGCTTAACATCGCTAAAATTTTACTTCCAGCTCGCATGGCTGTTTTTCGTCGTGCAGCTTCGCCCACCAGAGGGGCATAGGTCTGGGTTCACTTCAGTCACCGCCGTAGTGATTGTGTTGTGTGGATACACTCTGATATATCAATAATAACCACCTCAGTAAGTACATGTGTTATTTATTAGCTTGCCGCTTAGGCTAACAATAATTATGTACGGTAATACATCTTGACGTTGACTCTATACACATTATGATATGAATTCCTTAAACATAATCATACATCGCGAAATTAAAAGTTAATTGATGCTGAAATATATTCTTTAAGAATTTTCTTAAAAGTAGTAAGATTCTTAATTTCTTTTACTGGTTCTGGTAATTTATTAAATTCAGTCAATTCTCTGTCAAATATAGACCGTTTTGCCAAAGTAGTTCTCCGAAATTTAATGTGAAAGTTATACTTATTTCTAGTGTCATAGGCATGTAGATCTGAATTTTTTATTAACTTTGACTGCAAATACTCAGGTAAAATACCTTCTTTGATCTTAAAAACAAAAATTAGTGTATTAGGCCTATATAAAAGTAACTGTTTAATACTCATTCAACCCAGTTCTACAAACATGTCTTGAATGTTTACAAATCTATTTTTTTTTTTTTTTTTTTAGTATTGCTCGCATGGCCTTATTTTGAAGTACCTGTAATTTATCAATATGAACTTGATCAACAAAATTTATAATTGATGCACAATACGTTAATTGTTGATGAACAATGGTGTTGTATACAATAACCTTCGATTTTTTAGACAACTTGTACTTAAGTTTACCTAACATGCCTACCTTACGAGCAACTTTTTTGATTATATTCTCTACATGCGATTTTATGGTTAATGATTTGTCGATTACAACCCCTAGATATTTAAATTCATAAACCTGTTCTATAACACCATCTTCACCTAAAACAATTTCAAAATTTATGTTTCTTTCTTCTTTGCCTTCACAAATCACCATATATTTTGTTTTAGTTATGTTCACTTTGAGCTTGTTTCCACACAACCAATTATATAAAGACTTTAGTTAACTGTTAATTGTTTTAACTGCATCTTCAAGCTCATATGAAGAACAATAAACTAATGTGTCATCAGCAAACAACGTCCATGATGTACTCCACACACCGATTGTTACCAACAATTTGTATGTGTCTATGGAGTGAAGAAAAATAAATAAAAATAAAATAAATAAGCAAAACAATATATGTGGCCATATTTTCAGGTTAGTTCGCTAGGTTTATCTGTATAAAAATTGTTTAAACACAAAATTTACACTTTGCAAATGAAAAACATGGCCATTTTACTCATGAAGTGTAACAGTAGCAAATGTATTTCATGTACCTGATCGCTCTTTACACCCGATTCAATGCTCGTAACTGTTTTCAATCAAATCTGTCCATTGTACAGTATCAATACCGTAAGCTATGTGTTGGTCAACAGCACGGCTGTAGAAGAACAAAAGGACGCTCGTCTGGAAACTTAACCCCCTTGTTGTTTGGCTGCAGTTCACAAGTTACCGATAATTCTGTACATTTTTGGCGCTGCAATCCGAGCGGTCGAGCTCAAACTCCACCCACTTCCCTCCCACTAAGATAAACAATTTATCAGAACGTATTTTTTTTTATCAATTTATGAAATACTTCCTGCGCAAACAATTTTAAATAATGGCTCCAGAAATCGTTATTTACTTTATAATGTTAACAATGGAAAAAAGTGGGCGGAGTTTGAGTCCGACCACCCGGATTACAGCGCCAAAAAGTACAACATTTTCGGAAACTTGACGAATTACAGTCAAACAACAAGGGGGTCAACAAAAATACATGGGCAGATAGGCTGGTCCAGAAAGAACTTCACGACCGTGTTCAACAGTAACGCAATGTTCGCGCAAAACTGGTATACATACGCCGACTTCAAGGAGTACCAACATGCTATCTCCTGTGTACTCCTACCTCCATGGTCTGTGTATAGCCTCTATGGTGTATAGTAAACGTTTAGTTTGTTACGTTTGTCGCCCTGCATTTTCCTCTACTGTGTTTTGAACATACGTGCTGTTTGAGCATCGTGATTTTGTTTACATTTACTTACAGTTTAATTTTATGAGTGTATGGTTTCAAAAGGTTATTTATTACGTAACGCTCTTCGTGTTTAGGGTGACTTGCGAGAAAAATTATTTGATGTTTGAGTGTTAATGTCAAAGAATGTCCCTTTTTGTAAAGTTTAAACCACAAACACTCGTAAGAAGTGGGACGATTCATAAGTGTTTCTACAGTAAACATGTGAACAAGAGTTACGAGACGGTCGAGGTACATAGTTTGCGTGGCTCCAGCAAGGGTATAACAGTGATTGGACTGAACCGGCCCGAGTCTCGCAATGCCCTCAGTAGGAAGTTACTGGCTGAACTGGCCGATGCTGTGGATAGCGTCAGGCACGATGACCAGGTAAACAAGTTTGTCACAATTCAGAACTCTAACAATACTTTGCTTGAATTTATAACCCACATAAAATATTAGTTAAAATGTAGGCTATTATTTAAATTTTTAGGCTTACGTAGTAAATATTTAGAAAAATTAAAGGGGAGTCACCCTGTGTTGTATTTGTCAGACCACAGAGTATCCCCCCCCCTCCCCCATCTCTTTCACAAACACCTAAAGAGATGCTAGTACTGTAGCACAGCATTCAACGCATGCCGTCTCCCCCTCTCTTCCGATTCCTCCGTAACAGTATCCAATAGCCTGAAATAATGAAAAGTGCTGTGCACACAATTGAAATCATGTTTAGTTTTGTTAGGTTTGGCTGAATACAGTTCAAATAAATTGTTTTTGATTCCTTGCACCTGTGTGTGGCACATGGATGGGCGACACATGTGCATTTCTTGAGGTCCTAGTGTACATGACCACAACAAACCAGGCTTAATTCCTAATGGATCCTTCCAATATGTTCAATGTTCAATTTATTAGTCATAGAGCATTTACATGCTATCGACATTGTCAGGTACAAGTAAACATCTAACAATTCCATACATAACATTCATGATAATAACAATTCTACAATCAACATATTCACAAAGAGATTTCACCTTTACAATAATCAAAAAATTCAGTCAAGTTATAAAATGGATTACTCATCAACCA
>PNEQ01002546.1:0-66689 GCA_003012365.1 Medauroidea extradentata
ACATGAACTTTTCGCGAAAAGAATTTTGCCCCACTTTGTTCCAGTGCCTTATGTGCACGTCTGCAGTTCTGCTTCACATATATTGGCAGCGTGCCTTTGAACTGTGACGTTTCTCATTTGACTGTACCAATCACAATAAGGTTACTGTAACACCACACGTCTGTGATTTGCGTGTAAAACTCCACGACACACGAATGTCAAAACATCCAATCTCTGACCGTGAAGCAAGTCTGCAAACGTGCACACAAGTCACTGACACAAAGTGAGGCAAATTTCTTTTCGCGAATAGTTCATGTCTCTACCTATAATTAATTGACAATATCCTTTCCTTATTATGCCATGCAAAGATTCATTATCCCTTAAAACCTCGTGAAAAACTTTTACCACTAGAACAGCCCTAAGTAGCGAACTGAAAACGGAATCTTTCGAGGACAATTTACGCTTTCAAACACCAATACATTTGCGTCGGTTCGCAGTTGGCCTTTGACGTATTTGAAACATTCCGAAGGACATAGAGATAATATCTCATAAGCAACAAACTACAGACCTGATTTCGGTGTTCTACTGTGTCTGTAAGCAGACCACGTGTAGCAGCACCAGTATTTCACGAATTTACTGTGGGGCAGGTTGAACGCCAAACAAGTATACTTCATGGTCAGCTCTGTGATGGGCGGACATCTGTTGTGACACACATTTGACGACTGCAATCCAGTAGTAAATCAGGAACTGTTTCGCGGGAATATTACTTGTTGCGTGCTTGAACGGTTAGAAGCCAGTGGATAGAGAACTGAAAAATTCGCCGTTTCTTTTGGCCCCAAGCTATAATCCCAACAACTGTAAGTTCGTGCCACTTTCGCAATTGTCCCGTGACGTATATGACACTTTCTGGAAGTAACTTAGCCAATAGTACGTAAGCAAGTAAATGCAGGCCAACATCACTGCGTCATCGAGCAGCCAATGAGCAGGTAATGTCTGCTTTAATAAACATATGTTCTTGGACGCTAGCCAACACGTCAGTGAAACCACGAATTTTTCCCGTCTCTACTAATGAGTAGAGCCACGATTTTGTCGCGAAAATAATTTCGCAACATTTTGTTTCAGTGTCTCACGTGCACCTCGGCAGCTCTGCTTCACGGCTATTGGCAGCGTGTCTTTGCTCAGACACGTCCCTCATTTGACTGCACTAATAACAATGAGGCTATTGAGACGCAATACGTCTGTGATTTGTCAGTAGAATCTCAAGACGTTTGACAGTTAAAACGTCCAATGACTGACCATGAAACAGAGTTGCGGATGGAAACCAAATGGTGCAAAAATCTTTTCACCATAAAATCGTGGCTCTACTAATGAGAACAATCAATAATCTGTGTACAGGAATGAGAAGTCTACGCCGGTGCTTGAAGAACGCGCGAGTTAATAGTGGCTCCACCTAGAGCAGAGAATGCAAAACTACAAATCTCAAGCTAATCATTACAAATACTATTCTTCGTTAAGTTAAACGTGTGTGGACGGCTTCAACTAGCTGAAATTGACATACAACACGTCAAAGAACAGTCAGAATGTACACGTTAAAAAACCCTGGCTTTACAGCACCACAAACTCTATTGCGGAAAGAAAATTCTTTTTTAATATGACCAGTTAAAAATTTTTTTCCGTAACGATAATTATTGTTTAATATGAGTATATATTGTAGAATTAGGCTACTACTAAAATCATTTATGGTAAAGTTAGTAGTTGTTTTGAGGTTAGCTTTATGAATGAAACTTTTATTTTTTTTAAGTCTAGGTTTATTAACACAAAGTATAAACTCCTCAAGAATTACTTTTCTGTTAAGCATGATTTGTTAACCGCACTATAATCCTCTTAAAATAAATATTTCCTCTAAAGTAAATAAATTGTTATTGCTGTGTGCAACTGGTAATTTTTTCGATCTGTATTTACTGACAATTATTAGAATTTTAGTTATTCTTGTTAACACTTGCTTCTTTATAAAAAGTAAATGCTTAAGTATGAGTACATAATAAACGCATGTATTAAAAATTGACTTACCATAAGCTTCTTCTTTTGCCGTAGTCGTTCCTTGCAGAGGAATACAACCGCAGATTTGAAGACGAAACACATTGCATGAAGCTCCAAACCTTTCTTAATTTTCCCCAAGAAGTCTGATATGTTGAGCCACTCCACGCCTCCGTAGTACAGTAAGTCTCCAGGGCTTAGATCTATTGGCTAGAGAGAAACACGTAACAATTAATATCAGTGACACATTTACTACATGTATTAGAACATACCTGGGAATGAGTGGTCGAGGGGTTAAACCTCTCGCCTGCCACCTAGACGATCCGGGCTCGATCCCCGGCGGGCTTGTCCGGATTTTTCGAATGTGGGAAAAGTGGCTGACGTTGCCGTTGACAAGCGGGTTTTCTCTGTGGACTCCTTTTCCCCCGCTCTTACATTCCGTCGCTTCTCCACGCTCATCCCACCTCGTCTTAACCATTCCTCAGGCCGGAGGGCGACAAGCATGTCTCGCTAGTCAAGCAGCCTGCCCAACCTTCACGCCGACATTGTCTAATACACAATGTGACTCTGCAAGAAGGCGGGGACACGTTGTGGTTTTCATTTTCATGAATATAGACCTGAAAATTTTGCACTAAGTTACTCTATGCTCATCTGACTCCTGGTGTTGGCCGACAGTTTGTGTGACATGCTCGGATAATTTTTTCAGCTAATGAAATAAGGTCACGTGTATAATTCCTATTATCTCGTAGCGTGAGCGCACAATGATTCGAATGCTCGGAGCTAAAATCATCACGGAGGGAATTCGGGTGATTGTATGTAGGCCTGTCGTCAAAAAACGTGTCTATATTTATAAGGTTTAAATCAACACGATCGTAATTTACCAACATTATTCAGTAACTTTCTTGTAATATGGCTAGAGATGGCTTACCGCGGGAAAACTTGACCGGTTGCTGGGTTTCAACACACGTTCAGCGTATGAAAAAACACTAGCTTTCGCTTTTAAGTAGAATTGTTGCCCTTTTTGACTAAGTCAATGACAACAACGCTATTGTAACATTTGACGTATGTTATTGGTCTGCAGACAGTTACGTCGCAGAGTATTTAGTAATACAGAAGTGAAATAGCCGGTAGGGCAGGGAACTCAGTCACACACGCCAGTAAAATGTCTTCCCTGGTCAGCAACATGGCGGATATGCCTACAGCCAATCGGTGTAAGGCGGCTGCCCTGCTAGCCGGCAGCCAGGCCAATAGCAAATCTGCCGTAACGTACAGGAGCCAAACATATACGGAGCTGGTATCAACAGCACTGGGTAACCAATAAGTAGAGACATACAAAATTCGCGTTATTTTCTGACAGCTGAGTAGACTCCAAGTGACTATAGGCTCATTCGACGTCTCCCGCTGGCCGATATTGTCGTGACTTGCCGCGGAGAATGCTTGCATGGTAAAGAGGCCAATCTCTCTATAGATATAACACACGTAAATGACAACACGTAAAAGTTCGTGACAAATTGAATCGCGGATTGTGCTTCGTTATGTATAGGAAAGTGAAGTATAGTGTGCTACTAAATGATAGCGCGAATTTTGCATGTCTCTACCAATAAGCAGCGAGGTTTGCCCTCATAAAACGAGTCGCCACGTCATTTCACGTCTGTATTACTGCCACGGTCGTAGAAGAACAGGTCTGGACACTCGCCTATCTACCAATGTATTTTGCTTGACCCCCTTGTTGTTTGGCTGTAGTTCGTTAAGTTGCGGAGAATGTCGTACTTTTTGTCGCTGTAATCCGGGCGGTCGGACTCCGCCCACTTTTTTTCCATTGCTAACATTATAAAGTAAATAAAGATTTCTGGAGCCATGATTTTAAATTGTGAGCGAAGGAAGTATTCATACATTGATAAAAAAAATACGTTTTAATAAATTGTTTGTCTTAGTGGGAGGGAAGTGGACTGAGTTTGAGCCGACCGCCCTAACTGCAGCGCCAAAAACGTAAAGCATTATCGGTAACTTAGTGAACTGCAGCCAAACAACAAGGAGGTCAAGTTTCCAGACGAGTGTCCAGACCTGCTCTTCTACGGCCGTGATTACTACCTAGTCTGCGCCTACGTCGTGTCAGATGTATATTATTAGGGCCATGTAAGTTTCGCGAAGATAATGTTGCCCCAATTTGTTTCAGTGCCTTACGTTCACATCTGCAGTTCTGCTCCGTAGTCTGTGATTGGATATTTTATGTCACGTGGTTCTACCTGCAAATCACAGACATGTGGGGTTGCAGTAACCTTATTGTTAGAGACACTGGAATATCGCGAAAATATTCACAATATTCTCCAATAAACTGAAGTATCTCAATTGTGACACGTGTGAAATGTTTTCTGACAGAACATACACATTATGTGTTATAATTTTACAGTTCTAATTGTGTCGGTTGCTTCGTTCATATAAACGATAGCCAATATAGGTGCAAAACCTGCAGTGTTATACACAGCATGTTGGAGTTTAGCAAACAATCAACTTTTCCCGCGATTTACCAGTGTCTACAGTTATTGTGATTTGTGCGGTCAAATGAGACGCATCACGTCACAGAGACTAACTACCAATAACCAGGAAGCAGAGATAATGATATGTGCTCGTAAGACACTCGAACAAACTTGTGCAATTTTCTTTACGCGAAAAGTTCATGTCCCTGTATACAGGGAACGGAATAATTCGCGAGTTCAGTGACCAACGTGATAGAATCCGCTGTCCTATGCATGCTCGAGCCCGTCTATTCGTTCATTGTTTGTTGTTCCAGTGACTAGCAGTTAATGGACAAATGGTAGGGGCTTGTGTATAAACAGTACAATGGATTCTACCACGCATGTCGTTGAACTCGCGAATTAGTCCTTTCCCAACGTATATATCATCCAATCATACATGTCACAAGAAGCTACAGTGTTTTCAAAGGTATGTTGGCACAAAAATTTTGCGATATACCACCATATCTTAACAAGGCTGAACTAAATGATTTCCTTAACACAACCGTAGAGAACAATAATACCACACACGGCATATCGTAAAACTGGAGACATTGGACTATTGCGAATATATTTACAGTCAACATAGACTCTAATAAACTGTAGTACCTTTAACCTACGTATAACGGATGATGCAATTTTTGACACGCGTGAACAGTTCTGAGACGTATTAGCCTACACACGTTATGTGTTAAAACTGTACAGTACTGACTGGGGTTGTTGACGAGAGAAACAATGCTTCAAATAAATTATTGCATATATGGAAGCAAAACCCTTAGTATTTTACACAGCACGTTAGAGCCTAGCAAACGCTTAACTTTTCCCGCGAATTTGCAGTATCTCGACCAATAACGTTGAAAATGGCGGCTAGCATCTACCTAGGCGGGTGAATTTAATAGGAAAAATGGTGTCGTGAATTCCAAATAGTTAATAATAACAGTTGACTCTTAGCTTTTATTATTTACATTATCTTTCATAAATTACCATTAAATTAATAAACATCATCCAGAACACTGAGCCAGGTGGCGCAACGGTCACACGCTGATCGGGATCGGGATCGATTCCCGATTTAGATTTAGTCTGGTTTCTCAAAACCGCTCACGTCTAACGTTAGCTTAGGTAAGAGCCAAATTTTCTTCTAGTTTCTCTCATTTGTAAAAATTGTTTGTAACCGTATCTAATGACTTCGCTGTCGACGAGATGTAAAACCCACTTCAATTAATTAACTTAACTGAAACATTTATTTAACAATAGTTATTTATTATTATCAAATTAAATAATTAAAAATGATATTTTCAAGCTAACATTATTAAGTTACCAGGTGGTCGAACAGTCTGCAGAGTTTACATGGTTACTAGTTTCTTAGAAATCTGTTTATCGAGCATAAGAAGTTTTGGCCTAGGAACAACATTAAAAAAAAAAAAGGTCCACGTGTGTCTACCCATTTATGGTCCACAACTCCTCGTTAAAGCATATTTTCAAGCTTGCGGAAATGGAGAAAATTGGTGTATTTGCAGTCATTTTCAGGTGTGAAAATCTTGGCGCAGAATCTTTCTAAAGCTATAGGCGTGTGCAATACATCTTTATGTTAAATATTGCGTCATAAAATTATTTTCTCGTGGAGGCGCGTTGTTGGCGAGAAGACTGCACGTCACATTAGTGACATGCGCCTAGAGGCTAGGAGGAGGCGTGATACCCATGCTGGGTCGTCCTTAAGGCCATTATCTCTCGTTTATTTCAAACAATTGCAAATAACTCAAATATGTTTCAACCAAATGCTTTGAAAAAAATTGAGACAATGTACAGTCATACGATACACAATTTTGCCGGAGCGTTTTTTAAAACTAATGTACCGTTTGCGAGCAAAAAAAAAATTTGCTTCATTTTGGCTTACTTTCACAACAAAATGTGTACTATTTCGGGGGCGAAAGTCTAAAAATCAGTATGGTGTATTGCAACAGAAAAATTCATGTACAAACGTTGATATATAAGTGTTAAAATTGCCAAAGGAATTTTTGATGTATGTATTAATTTGCGTTACAAAAAATATTTTCGAAACCACTGCTAAACTGGGGATCGAGGCCTTAACGATTCCGCATTTATAGGCCTCAAATACGCAAACTACGTTCAGCGGCCGCCGTAAATAACACAAATATAATTAACAGACACAAGAAGCACTGCTGTTACTTATAACGCAAAATTATCAAACTTTACGACATTGTTTCCTACTTTATTTGATACAGCGTAGCGATCTCATATTGTCACAGTACCTGTTTCGACAGTTATTGATTCTAACCGCCAGGAGGGGAAACGACATGATTTAACTTTGGGAAATTACGTAAATATTACCAGCAACTGCAATCAACCAGTGTCAGCTTTAAGAAATGTTCAAACTTTGAGTTGCTCTACTACTAAGAATACCTGATTTCCGCGAGAAGCTTTGTTTCAATGCCTTACGTTCAAACCTGTTGCTCTGATTCCTGGTTAATGATTTAATGTTTATAACTCTCAGCTTCTTGTGGTTACACCCGCTAATCACAGACGTGCGGTGTCTCAGTAACTTTGTTCTGATCAGCACAAGCGAACAAATGATACACATACATAAACATAAATATACGCTGCCAGTAACAACGAAACAGATCTGCAGATATTTACATGAAGCTCAGAAACTATGTGGTACAATATTCGCACTACAAAAAAAAAACTTCGCAGTTGAACTTTTAACATGTATTTAAGCCACAATCTGTCTAGCAGTTATTTTATACTTTTAATTTGTTAGATAGATTGCGGCTTAAATATACGTTAATAGTTCAACTTTGATGATTTATTGTAGCGCAAGGCAAATAGAGTTTATACTGTAACAGCAAATCTCACATTTTTCTTCTCAGAATTTCATAAGAGCGAAAATTAGAAAAATGCAACATGGCGACTGATGCCGATCCTTAAATGGAAACTTAACATGGTTACACACGTGCGTAACGTTCTTTGAATGCTGTTTCAAAACATTCGTTCCTTTCCCACGATGAGTAGTTTTCGAATAATCTTGCATCGACCGAATCTCTGCACACCGCTGAACGGCCTTGGCAGGAGAACTTCGTGGATAAAGCCGAACATTTCCGAAGTAACAAGTTCTTCCCTTAAGTAGTTCCAGCTTAAATTTACTATTTCCATATGCCAGCGCAAACAAATGCGGATATTGACCTTTTCCTAACTAATACACCTAAGCTTCCTAATATGTAATAGAATTAACTTCATCTGATCTATACTGGCTCGAAACTGCACAAAGAGATGGTTACTGAGTGACAACAATTTTTTTCATAAATCAATGCCTAGAAACTATGTTTTTACTTACTACGGTCTCTGAAATGTGGAGAAGAACATAGGCAGTTGAAATCACAAAGGATAGATACCAATTTAAAAATAAAACACAGAGATATGTAGAGCCAGTAATTTTGGCGAAAAGAATTCTGCAATAATTTGTTTCAATGCCTTATGTGCACATCTGCATCTCTTCTTCCTGGTCAGTGATCGAATGGTTTAATATCTCAGCGTCTCAGAGTTCTGTTCGCAAATCACAGACGTGTAATGTCGCAGTAACCCTGTGATTGATTACCACAGTCAAATAAGCGACGCCTCTGCACTGATACATCCTGCCAATAACTATGAAGCAGAACTGCAAGTAAGACATCATAAACCATAATAAAAGCATCACGGACTCTCGAAATACGTAAAGAAACATTCAATATCTGCTGACGATCCTCAAAATGACTACCGTCAGCTATCACCTATCAAAGTGTTTCTGGCCATTGGGGCTATGAATGAAAATATTTGTTCTCGTCTACGTGCCGCAGGACATTGCAGCTTATACTATTTATATTTTTCTAACCCGGCTATGAATTATGTAACTTGCACAGAAAGTGACGTACCTGTTTACAAGACTTCTGATGTTGTCGGAACAGATGGTCAAATATAGCTCCATACTCTTCATGGATGCGTTGCATCTCATTGATGTGCTCAGCGACTTTTTCCATTCCTTTCAGAGCCTCTGAAATTAAGATAGATTCAACCAGTGTTAAAACCAAGGTATATTAGCTTTAACTGTACTTACTGTACATCACTCACAAGGACATGCACTGTACATTTTCACCAGTCCTTTGAATTTGTTACAGTGTGGCCAGTCTACGGTTAGATATGGCTAACGATATGACCGGTGAAATAAATGGAATTTTTCTAAGCTCAATGACTAAGTGGATTTCATTATCTGCCCTTAAATCTGCGTACATGTGTTGCCAAAGTATTTATCTTGGTTCAATTTCACCAAGGAAAAATTTATATGCCACATCTCACATCGCTTTTAAGCGAAAGTATTAATATTCTCAGCGAAATTAATATTTCGTTATTTATGAAATATCCACGTGTGTTGCTTTCAGAAAAATCAACTTCCGCTGCACATTATAAACGAAATCAATTTATTTTAAGTCTATTGTATAACATATTGTATACTTAACTTTGATATAATTTACAGTAACTTCAAATAAAAATACTTCACATAGAAATTTTATTCGTGATATTTTTTTGAAATTAAGTTCTAACGTACCTACCGGAACACATACCCCTAATTGTCAGGATGCAGCCATTAATATTCTATGTGCGATCCATACGTAAAAAAGTGTCATAGGCATAGCCCGATATACATTAAATGTACATATTGAAGGGATAATTTGTGTAAGTATCACTAAAGAATGTCCATTAGAATTAGGTATCAGATGTTCTTAGTATTTTGCGGTGGCAATCACGGCAATATAAAACAGGCTAGAATTGTAGTACGGAGTTTGTTCAAGTTTTGTTGTACTTGGTGTAAATAGTATTATGTGATAGGGATGATAGTAGGATGATTAGGGAGAGTTAATGTATATTTTATATGTTGGACTGGGGAGATGATGAGATGAGAGCCAGGGTAGTCGCTCACACACCTGTAAGTACTATGGGCTGTGTAGCCATCGACAGTGAAGAAGTGCCGGTCGACCCTCCTGCCGCCTGCCCGAGGCCACCATGGGGTGGGGGCGAGGAGAGCTAACCAACGGCCAACTCTCCCAACGGTTTAATTTAAATTTTAAGTATTTGTATATGTTTTGCAATAAGTATAGTTAATTGTAATAAAGAATGATGTCAAAATTAGATAACTGTAAACTGTTATTTTATGAAATAAAATCACCACGAAATATGGTCGTAATCGCCCGAATTCGGAGAAATACCGAAAGGCCGGGGATTTGAAACAAAGCTCCTGATTGGCTGGGGGTAACCGCATCTGAATTCGCCGCTTGGCGTGCGTGCCGGCAGTGGTGCCGAGAGAGACCAGTCTAGGACTTAGCCGCGGACGGACGCGTGTGTCTATGTCCTGCGGGTCCGCGTCTCGGTAGGCCACCAGGGGTGCGTTAACAAGAGCCTTTATTGCGAGTTTATTACATTTAATTGTCGGGCAAAGGCGATTAGACGTCCGCCGATTTAATCGCAATTCGCAGGCCAAGAAGCTGGCACAGTGGCCTGAGTGCGGTGCGGGAGGTCGTTGTGCGATTCCTGACGCGATTAAGGGCATTTACAACAGTGTGGAGTGGGTTGCCGTATAAAGAAATATCACTCGTTTCACTTGGTAGTTTGAACCTATATAGATTCTCGCAAAATAAGTGTCGAGCGATTGGTCACTTACTGACATTGATTGACTTGTGATCTTCAGTAAATCAAACCCGCTGGGCTAGTCGAGGCAATTCCTGGCACGGGATAGATCTAATCAAAGCCTACATTGATTAATTAACTAATTAAAATAAAGTAACTCCGCTCTAAATAGAAGAGGGAGGTTACAAAAGTAAGATGTAATAATGTTGATAAAAATTTACAAGCGATTGAAGACTTAACATTCATAAGGGGCTAAGTGCCAATAGGTAAGTTTCTAGATAATGACGAAAACAATATATTGCGACAAACAAATAAACAAGGAACTATCCAAATGCATTCACATATGTATTACAATAGGAAAGTAGTAAATACGAGCAATCGAACAGTAATCTATACAAAACACTTATGAACATCAATATATTTTGTTTCAATGGACTAGAATGCGTTGATGTTACTCCAGCCATCTAATTGTGCTGATGTACGGCGCGCATGAATATCACTAGGAGATAGCACTTTAGGTATGTCTTCGACCTAATGTTTTAGCACCTTTCTATGTACCTAACTCATTTTTGTCGAAAATGGCGCCTTTTGAATGTTATGTCCTCAATTTGACTTCGACCTGAATTGTAAACAATTTTTTATGCTAGCGTATTTTTTTTTTTTTTTTTTTTTTTTTTTTTTTTTTTTTTTTTTTTTTTTTTTTTTTTTTTTTTTTTTTTTTTTTTTTTGCGTTTTAGCAAACATTTCGTGCATATAGAATGCATTGGTTTGAACAAGTCTGCTTTCACAATTCATTTTTCATGTTCAATAATTCTGTAAAAATTTTCACTCGAAACATTTCACGCGGCTAGTAACTGTCGAGTTGCATTATTCATAATGTGAATTGTGAGTTCTAACGACTTACCTACAAGGTGCTGGTGTTCGTCAGACACCGGGTCAGTCAAGTTCCGCAACTGCTGAAGCAGCAGAGGATATTTGAGTATTCGCTGTATCGGCTTGATGAGGTAGGATTCTAGAGTGGAAGAATGTTGTTGGCGAGGGTTTCGGGCAGCCAGGAACTCTTGAAGAGCCTGGTTACCTTCATCTGTAAACAAAACAAAACATTGTAGTCAGATCCGCTTTCATTTTCTTTCAACAAAGGCTAACATTTTTTTAAGGAAGACATATCTTTAGAGGACGATAAGAAGAGCATAAGTCGAATTATTACCAGAGATGGTGAAATTTCGCGAATTTAATGACCTGCATGTTAGAATCAAATTTCCTATACATACTCAAGTCCCGACCATTTGTCCACTAGCTGCTACTCAATGGAACAGCAGACAATGAACGAATAGAGAGATCTTGAGTATGCATAGGATATATGATTCTAACGTGCAGGTCATTGAATTTGCGAAATTTCACCATCTCTAATTACTGAAACTTGTGTTTTTCATGCAGCTATTAGTAGCCGTTCAATAGGGCACAATTCTCATTATTAGGTCCCGGTAGTTTTCGCGAAAATATTTTTGCATCACTTTGTTTCAGTGCCTTACGTGCGCACCAGCATCTCTGCTATGTGGTCAGTGATTGGATGCCGGAACACCTAGCGTGTGGAGGTTAAACCCGCAAATCACAGACGTGATGTGTCGCAGTTATCCATGTACTGATTGGCACAGTCTAATGAATAACAACTCTGCACAAAAACACTCTGCCAATAATCATGAAGTTAAGCTGCAGGTGTGCACGTAAGGCACTGAAACGAAGTGGGGCAAAAATCTTTTCGCGAAAACTACCGGGCCCTACTCAATATATTAACACGTTTCTTTAGCCTTTGCACCAACTTCCTGAACAGAAAGAACTTCATAAGTGCCATTATATTTTTACATGACTTATGCCCTTCTTACCGCCCGCCACAGATATTTCATGTAACTTAAAATTAATACGCATACTTTTTATCTGGTTGTTGCCGCCAGCGTTGAATCATACGAAATTGTAATATAACGTTATAATGACCTGTTTTAACGACTTGCGAATAGCGGTTTTTTATTTCGGAAGGGTTTGTTTATATGTTACAACCAGTGGCGGCTCGTGGGTTGTTGCCAGGTAGGGCTGCAGTTGCCAAGAGCTGTACAAGGTTGTGCGCTGGTTGACTCTACAGCCACTGACACGCTGATGTTCAGGTGTCCCTTACTACTGAGTGGTCACAACAGACATAGTAGCCTGCAAATATTTCATGGTCATTTGTCTACGGCGAATTCGTCAAGAGTTCCGACTATCTGCAGCCTCACCTGTCAACATCCCACGACCCGCCACTGGTTATAACGTTAACCGAGTGACTCATATTATTCAACTAAACTAGTAACTGCAATACTTCAAGGACAATTTTAACTGTCAATATGATAAAATCGGTAATACAGGATTCGAAAGAACAAGAAAAAACCCAGTACGGAAAATTATGCAGTTATTAAAACAAAGTTTATGTTTTTAAATTATACATTACAAGAGACATGCAAAATTCGCGTTATAATTTGGTAGCAGACTAAACTTCACTTTCCTATACATAACAGTGCACAATCTGCGATTCAATTGGCCACGAACTTTTATGTGTTGTCATTTACGTGTGTTACGTCTTTGCAGAGATTGGCCTCTCTACCGTGTAAGCATTATCCACGGCAAATCACAACGTCGGCCAGCGGAAGACGTCGAACGAGCCTATAGTCACTTGGAGTCTAGTCAGCTGTCAGAAAATAACGCGAATTTTGCATGTCTCTACACATGAGGTGACAAGGTTTACCAGTAAGCCTACACCGCGAGTCTCAGACACAAAAACCTCAACACGACACGTCGCGTTGCAAGATATATAGAGGCACATTCAGAAATGAGCCTTTTTTATTTAGGCCTCTTTGGTTATGTATTTTCCAATGACATTTATGATGGTAACACAAGCATTTATGTAGCTATAAATTATACCTGTACTTAATAGTTCATTCCTTTGTACTTTTTTTTATGTTTTCAATTCAATTATGATACTGTAAAAAAAAAAGGGGGGCGACTTTGGACACGTGACGTGACTTTGGGGACCTTTTACAGAACTTTTATTTTCCATTTGTGTCAACTGCGAGTAAATAATTACTGAAAATTATGTAGACAAGTGTTATATGACATGTATCGAAAGTAAATTAAACCACTCAGGACTGCCAAATATGACAATTTTTTTCTAATGACATAAAGTCACCCTAAGTGTCCAACGTCACCCCTGCTTACGGTAGCTTTAATATTATTATAAAATTACACTGTTGTTGAAATACGTCCTAAGATCTTGTAATTATATTTCATGAAAGGTTGGTATTTTGTTTACAGTGACAGTTTCTAACTTCGATCTTCTTCTCACAAACATTCAAATAAAAATATGTGCTAGACACAATTTCTAACTGTGCCACTATTAATCATAATGTGCGATACGGTTAACGATCAACGCCCAGGTGATTTAACGACTCATGCATTGTATGCACCAAGTTAAAAGTAATTTGGTGAGCACTTCGATCAACCATCGCAATGTGTGTAAATAATTTTGTCTGTAAAGATGGCAAACGTCTGTATCGGGCACTGGAACGCATCATTGGCCTTACCATAGACTATTGAAGTATGCGCTCGAGCAGTTTGGTAAACATAAACTGCGGAAACTGATAAAAAAAACAAAGCGAGGTGAAAGGCGTTCCTATTTAAGCGGTCAAGAATAAATCAATAAAGGAAATTTTCGCATTTTACGTTGTAAATAAAAATTAGTACTAGGCCCACTTGTACAGACTGTAATATTTCAGAAATATTTATACACAGCATGTAATTACTTACAGTACATGATTACTAGGTCAGATAGGGGCCGCGGTGGCCGAGGGGTCAGACCTCTCACCTCCCACCAAGGCGATCCGGGTTCGATTCCCGGCGGGATCGGTCCCCGGATTTTCGCATGTCGGAATCGTGCCGGACGATGCCGCTGTTCGGCGGGTTTTCTCGGGGATCTCCCGTTTCCCCGCCCATTCATTCCGGCTCCATACTCACATCATGTCATAGAGACCTGAAAAATTTTTGTTTTCTTTTGGCCTCAAGCTACAATTCCAGCAACTGTAAGTTCGTGCCACTTCCGCAATTGGCCCGTGACTTATATGACACTTCCTGGAAGTAGCTTAGCCAATAGTACAGAAGCAACTAAATGCATGTCCATATCACTGCGTCATCGAGCAGCCAGTGAGCAGATGGTGTCTGCATGAATACACATATGTTCTTGGAGTCTAGCCTACAGGTCAATGAAACCGCGAATTTTTCCGGTCTCTAGTCATCCCTCACCAGGGCTAAAGGCCTCGATGTTAAGCGCTGACCTCTCCCTCACTAAGTCTGATCACACTCTTGACCGACAAGTTACGTCGCTAGAGCCCACGATTCTTGTCGAAAACAATTCTGCAACAATTTTTTCGATGCCTTATGTGCATATCTGCAGCTCTGCTTTATGGTTATTGGCAGAATATATTATTGTACAGGAGTGGCTCATTTAACTGCGCCAACAGGAACAAGGTTACTGCGACACTACATGTCTGTGATTTGCGGGAAGAACCCCGAAACGCTGACAGGTAAATACAGCCAATCACTGATAATTAAGCAGAGCTGCAAATATCCACTTAAGGCAATGAAAAAAATTGTTGCAGATTCTTTTCAGAAAAAATCGTGGGCTCTGTACACCGTTCATAAGTAGAAAATGGATTGATACAACATTCCCTTGTAAACACTACGCTTCTTGCGTCATGTATGATTGGGTAATACAAGGGTTGTTACAATGCAGCATACCTGCAGACCAATGTCCGGCAGCAAATATTTCAATAGGGAGATTCTTATTGGCTCAGCCAGATAGGTTAACAGCTCCAAGTACAATCGACAACTAGTAATCTTTGGTAAGTTGAACGTATGTTGAAACTCAGCAAACAGTCAAGATTTCCCGCGATAAAACATCATCACTACATACGAGTAGAAGCAAGAGTATTTCGCGTATTCATCTGACAACAGCCTAGACTTGTTAGATTTGTACATGCTCTGACCAAAGTCGAATACGTATTGATTGACTTGTAACCGCACAAGCAGGTAACGTGTGTTATTCCGACGACATATGAGGACCAAACATTCGAAACCAGACATGTCCAAAAATCCGATAGTGAGTTGAACGCCTTTTATAAGTAGACTATGAGAGCTAAACGTATCATTTCAGATACAATAAACTACATTAATGTTCTATTTTAAATGCCTTGTTTTATCATAGTAAATATTATAAAATATGGGTTTTTGTCGCATTCCTCTACAACTTGATATGATAGACATGTCTGGTTTTGAAAGTTTGCTCCTCATATTTCCTTATTTATTACTCGCTTGAAGTCGTCAAAGATGTGTCAAAACATCTGCCGTCCAATCAGAGAAAGAACAGTGAAGTACATATTCTTCTTGACGCTCAAACTGACGTAAGATCAATACGCGAAATACTCGTGCCTCTAAATATCCTGACTGTTTGCTGTTTGCTGGATTTCAACACACGTTCAGCTGACCAGAAGATTGCTGGCTTTAGCTATTACCCTATTTGTCCTAGCGAATAGGAATCTAGATACAGTATATTAATATTTGATGCCTTTTATTGGTCTGCAGGCAGCTACGTTGTGTCAGAAGTATATCACCGAATCATATATGTTGCAAGAAACTACAGCGTTTTCAAGGGTAAGTTGCCACAAAACATTTTTGCGATATACCATCATCTCTTATTAGGGACCCTGGTTTTTCGCGAAAAGAATTTTACCTCACTTTGTTTCCGTACGTTGCGTGCACATCTGCAGTTCTGCTTCGTGGTCAGCGATTGGATATTTTAAACCTCACAAACCTTGAGATTCTACCGGCAAATCACAGACGTATGATGTTGCAGGAAAGTTTTTGTAATTGGCTCAGTCAAATGAGATACGACTCTTCACATAGACACGCTGCCAATAACCATGAAGCAAAATTGCAGATGTGCACGTAAGGCACTAAAACAAACTGGGGCAAAATCCTTTTCGCGAAAAAAACACTGTCCATAAGATGCCCTATCCGAGGTTGATGAGACTCTGACATAAGACACATCAAAAAACCGGTATTTGGTCCGATGGACGTGTAGTTACCGGTTAGATGGGTGTTTTTTTAAGCCACTGTGGCCTGTAGGCGGAACCAGCGATAAAGCGTAGGCTCTCTGCACACTCTATAAATAAGTGCTCATATTGACCAATAAATACCACAACCAAGTGAAAACATCTGTCGTGTGCATCAAGCTTTACACTGGTAGAAAAATTTCCGTGAAATTACGGAAAAGTGCTGGCAAAAATTATGCAGAAATCTTCGTAAAGTAACGGACACTCAGTTTTTCTTGATAATGGAACCGTCCGTAGAATAACGGACAATCCGTTTTCCGCAAAAAAAAAAATTAAATTTCTTTAATCAACCAGCACTCCATTTTACAGAATTATTACATTTTATTATTAACTACACGTTATCGAGATTCTGACGTACTATTTAGTAACCTGAAAAAATTTTCGAAGCTGCTGCGATTCGAACCCATAACCTTATAATTTGCCAGGCAGAAGCTCTAACCATTTAACCTCAGTTTTTTTGATATTAAAATATTTGGTGCAGCGGCGATGCGGAAACTCAACCAACTGAGTCACGGTGGGTCGGCCAGTGACAATTTATGAGAAGACGATTTCCATGCAGTGGTAAGATATCAACTTTATAAGAGACAACTTTTGTATTTGACATCCAGGGTTCATAGTGATTATTAATACCACTTTTTGTTAAAGAACAGTAAAATACACTTTAAAGTTGTAGAAGCATATTACCATGAATTTATGGAAAGTTGCGGATTTAACATCCATAAACTGTCAAAACGGACAAATTTTCGTAAACAAAATATTACGGAAGCCACTTCCGTAAAATTACAGTACTTTTCTGTAAATGATTCCGTGAATTTACGGAAATTTTTAACAGTGTACGTAACTCGCCAATATTGAAGCGTGTCGTTCGGACATAGCTCCTAGCCACTCTAGAATACTTATTACTTGATACAGGAAATATTTGTGGGTTCACCTACCTAGGCTAGTCTCCATGAATATCTGTGTATTCAAGAAGACAACTGTTAATTAGCTGCTCGCCGACACAGTGACGCCACATGATTGGGTTTGCATTTAGTTGATTCTTTATTATTCGCTCAGCCCACTCCAGGAGGTGTGAAATATATCAAGGACCAATGGTGAAAGTGATAAAAATGTAGATATATTTAAAATCTAGCTTGTGTCTAAAAGAAAACGCGAAATGTTCATTTTCCTACTTATTGACATTCCGTATGTGTCTATTAGACCGACGTCAGCCGAAGTTATGGTTAACGACACTCGTTATTTTTTGCGGAAATATTTTTTTACAAGCTAGATTTAAATACCTTACATGCGTGTCTGCACTTCTTTCTATTTAATTGGTAGAGCCACGATTTTATGGCGAAAATATTTTTGCAACATTTGGTTCCAATGCGTCATGTGCACATCTGCAGATATTCTACATCGTCTGTGATTTGATGATTTTACTCTCACTTGCCTTGGCAAATCACAGACGTACAAAGTCACAATAATCTTATTATGATTGGTGCAGTCAAATGAGAGATGTGCCTGAACGAAGACATGCTGCCAATTATCATGAAGCAGACCTGCCTATGTGCACAGGAAGCAATGAAACAAAGTGGGGCAAAAATCTTTTCGCGACAAAATCGTGGCTCTATTAATTGGTCATGTGTCTTCAAGAGCAGACTGTTCTCACTTGACTGCGTTAATAATCTATTACGACTTTAAAAGATCGTGATTCGCAGCTTGAAGTCCATGGTACTTTCAAGCTGTAGTCAAGTAGTCAAAACACTGAGCACAAACTTAAGTGTTCTGAAATACAGCCATTTATGATATTTCCGTCATTTCGAAAGACTGGAGTCACTATACACCGTTGTCCAATGCGTATGCTGCCGGGATTGTCAGACCAGATTTACAGTGGCATAAAAATAGGTGCTGCAGTGGTAAAACCCTTTAGAATTTGGTGGGACCTGAGATTGATTCGCTGTTCAGAAATATGACTTCGGATTCACGTGGTTTCCAATAATGAGAGATTTTGTCAGCGCTTAACATCGAGGTCTTTAGCGTTGGTGACAGGTGACATGAGGTGATTATAAAGCAGTACCGGAATGAAAGGGCGGGGAAACGGGAGATCCCTGAGAAAAACCGCCGACCAACGGCATCGTCCGGCACGATTCACAATACACGAAAATCCGGGAACCGACCCCGCCGGGAATCGAGACCGGATCGCCTTGGTGGGAGGCGAACGGTCTGATCATTCGGCCACCGCGGCCCCACAGGTCTTCCAAAATCTCTCCATGTGAATTATAGGATGGTTCTTGAAAACATGCCCAGTTGGTGCCCTCTTAGTATATACTTGGGGGGGGGGGGGGTGGTTTGCGCAGTGGCTAGAGGAATCGTCTCCCGCCAGGCGCCAAGGTCCCCGGGCTCGATTCCCAGTGGAGTCGATCCCCGGATTTTTGCATATGAGAATCACGGGGGTAGTCCGTTTCCCTCGTCCCTTCATTCTGGCACTGAATCATATTATCACGACATTCCCCAACCAGCGCTAAATACCTAGATGTTGTGTGCTGATCTAAATCTCTTCACTCATTCATCCTAACTTATACTTATGCGAAACAATGGGTCCGTCTCTAATGACCTTGCTTTGACAATATTTCAAGCCCTTCTTATCTACGGACAAGAACTGATGATAAGAGGCATCGTGTTACGCTTAGCGTTGAATCTACATCCTGCACTACCGTTAATAGACGTATGGCAGAGACGAATAGTGAAGTGAAGAAATATTTTGTCAGTGCTAAACAGCGAGATTTTCGGGTCTGATAATGATGTTATATGATGTGATCCTGCCGAAGTGCTGGAATGAAGTGAAGGAGAAACACGTGAACTTGCTGTCCAACCGAATCATCTGGCACGATTATAATGTTCGAAAATCCGGTAGGCCCTATTTAGAATCGAACCGGGACGACAGCAAAATTATAAGGACACATTATTCAATCGTAGCGGAAAGATATATTGACGACAGTTCTGGCGTTTATGGAGAGCTGAAAAAATTTAAGTGATATCATATCACTTCTGGAAGCGATTTGCGTGACTCTGATGGCGTAAATTGACGTCAAAGGCTCTCTCTTTGATGTACATCGTGAAACCACATATTTCTACAGATTTTCAACAAAATCTCTCCCAAATACAACACGTTCTCTTTGTCCCTGATATTACCAGTTCTGAACGAGATCTGCTCGGATGTCTACTTTAACATTGTAGGTAAATTATGCGCCTGTGGACAAAATTTCATTAGAAGAGACGGCTCAGGCTGTGTTAATCAATTTCGAAACTAACTGGCACAGATTCCTTGCCTGAGAGGTAGCTAAGCAGTTACGTACTGACAAATTAATTTGTCTGTGTGACTTGGTATACAAATAATTGAAATACAGTTACATGATCTTCCGGAACGTGTGATACAAATCCTAATACTGCTCTAATTTTATAGACTTTGTTATTAATAACAAGAAACCCATGTTAAAAACAGAAAATTTCGTTTTAACTTGGTTGGGTAGTATCGGAAAATCATGCTGGAGAATGTAATTAAGTTGATAAAAATATACTACACTTAAAATTACGATAGGTATATAAAATTAACCACTAATGTTCTAAT
The DNA here is from genome assembly GCA_003012365.1 of Medauroidea extradentata. Taxonomy (NCBI): domain Eukaryota; kingdom Metazoa; phylum Arthropoda; class Insecta; order Phasmatodea; family Phasmatidae; genus Medauroidea; species Medauroidea extradentata. The sequence goes on from PNEQ01002546.1 coordinate 20,004, forward strand.
AAATTCTGAGAATTAAAATACAAGTTAAAAAAGCGGAAATAAATTTTTGAAAAAAAAAATAGGCATTACACTCACCCGTCAAGAAACAACATTTTCTTTATTTTCCCTCATATTTCTTGAAAGTTTAATAACACAGTTAGGTTTTTGCATACAAATCACATTTTTTCTCAAGTTCATTAAACCCCAGTTTAATATCTAATCTTCAATACTTGTACAGAATTCATTTCAAAAAGCCTAAAACATCAGTCCGGCTAAAAATTATCATTGCTTGTAATAAATTCAACACGGCAGTTTGATATAAATTTGTTAGATCATGACCGTAAACACAGAATTAAAACTAAACCTTCACACTTACCTTTCTTTATAATCGATGCGGACCATTACGTTTACGATAAAACTTACATACACCGAAATTTGTATTGCTAATTAGTAATAAGTTCTGATTAATTTTGGCTATCATGACTATGAATTGAAGTTGTTACAAATAAACTTAATACGAAATTCAAGTATCAAAAATGAACTTACTTGGATGTAAGACTTTTTGAGCCTTGGAATGACTGGCGCAGAAGGAACTGTAAAGCTTGAAGTGGTTAACGTAGTACAAGAAAGCGTTTCCAATCGAAAAAAGAAGGTTCTGGAAAAAAAAGGAAGAACATTGCAGGATAAAGAAGTTCGTAGGTTTTCACGGCCGTTGTCTACAGGATCTAGGCTACTGGGTTGTAGCCGCGTCAATGTCGCATTTCTTCCCGACGTTTCGGACAGCATTGAAGCTTCCATCTTCAAGGGTGAAGTTTCTAGTCGCAGTAACTATTTCCTTCTGAAGGAAATAGTTATAGAAATAGAAATGCTGTCCAATGCGACATTGACGCGGCTACAACTCAGAAGCCTAGACCCTGTGAACATTGCAGGATATTAAGGATCTGCTAAGCTTATTTACACCCATTTATTTCAATCAATAAAAAGTTATAACAAAAATTATCATCGACACAAACGTTTCTTAGGAGAATTGGGATACAACTGACGCTTGGTCGGAGACTATCTAATTATCTTACTTGTCTCAGCTTGTAGATTGTTTTTCGATATCTAAGTAATATTTCAGATGACAACCTTAAAATATGATCAAAATAAAACGTTTTGTATAATAAGACGAAATTATACAGCCTATGAAAATTCGCGAGGCACAGACTACCCAACGGTATCTATCTACGCCACAATGAAATAATGTAGTTTACCCCTGTGTATTTTATTACAATAAGTTCTTGCCACTATTCATTTATACAAGATCCATTAACAATTTCCAAAGTTTATCAAATTATCTTGCGAACTTTTGCCGGAAATAAGACAAAAAAGAATGAGTTCACAAGTGAGGGCAATTTTATCTTCGTTTTCATTCACTCCACTTAAGTAAACAATTGACCACCATAACGTGATGTGATAAACAAAAAAATTAATTTAATAATTCTTACAACTACGTAATTTCTCTTCGAATGACCAAGCAAGGTGGTGCAATAGTTACACGTTGATCTGGCATACCAGAGGACTAGGGTTCGAATCCCGGTGCTGGCCGTGAAGATTTCATTTTACAATCCCTTCCAGAAATCTCGCTAGCCGAATGCTAGAATGGTAACTTAACAAATACATTGGCATATTTAACCCTAGTGTCTGTCCTTGGGTGAAATTGTGTGTAACCGTTTTTGATCGCCTCGCTTTTGACGAGAAGTAAAGCCCAATAAAATATTAATCGAAACCTTAAATACACTTCATAAACCTTTGCAGTATAACCTCTCATAACATGTGTCTTAAGTAGGAAAGCACATTCAACTAGCTTAGTAATGCCTTACCTTGAAATCACTTGGTTGGCTGAAGTTCTTGAAGTTGGACTCGACCTCAAGGGCCTCGTCCAAATTCTGGAGAAACTGGCGCTGGAATGTCACTATTTCTCGGATGTTACCGAACAGCGCGTTGATTTCGGCGTTGGAAAGAAATGTTTCCCTCTTCAACGGTTCCAAGTAATTCTCCAGCAAGTTGTTCAGGTTCTTTAAAAATAAATATTCTTGTCATGTATCTGCTACAATATTCGATAGCTAAACACACATATCTGGCCTCATTACATATATACCACTGTTATTACTTGTACGCAGGTCTTACGGGCGCTCTGCAACGAGAAATCCGTAATTTTAAAATTGTACCAAGGACTGGCCAACTCTCATACATTACATTAATAGTAATTTCCCACAAATAAAAAAATTTCGGTTTCATAGTTTTCCTGCAAGTGCATGTCAAAGTAGCAATTTAAATATTCTCGCTACTTAAAGTAAAACTATTCTAACGATATTAATAAAATAATTTACAGTGAAAGTAAATGCACTAAAATACAAAATGACACCTTTATTACTTCGCGTAATTTTTTTTAAATACAGGTACTAAAAAATGTGCCAATATATGGTTACATTCAAGATTTATTTTAAATACAAGCAATTTTTACGTGAAATTACGTAGGTATAATTCTGTAGCCTAATAAATTAACTTTCACTCTAAATTATTCCACTCGTAACGTTTGATTAGTTTTAACTGTGAATAAGTTGCGAAAATGGTCAAATCGCTTCTTCGACATGAGCTTGTAGGAAGACTATGGAACCGAGAAATATCACATTTGTAGGCGATTACTATTAAAATAACGTGCAAGGGTTGGACAGTGTTTGGTACAGTTATAAAATTTTGAATTTTTCGGTGGAGAGGAGTCTTAATATTTTGGTTTTGTGTAATACTTAAGCACAATTGGACTGAGAAAAAAACAATAAGTTTTACCTAAACACCCTTAGGTTTGTCACGTTCCCGCGTGATAATAATTACGTTATATTGCTGCTTTACTGCTACTTAAACAATGTGCTCCATTAAATCATTCGATAACTTTAGTGCTTTATTTATGAATACTTAACAACATTTACAATTAACAAAACACTACATTAAATAACATAATAATTTGCTCAAATTTAATATTTCTTGTAACGTATAGCATACATAACAATATATTTTGTTTTGTTAAACATTTTATTCTTTTAATTTTACTTTAATGTTTAAAGATTCGGTCTACTTTTTAGTATATGCATGTGCCTTTAGAAAATATGAGACTTTTAAGTTATTTCTTATGAATAAACGTTAAAATTTTATTTACTGTGTAAGTGAAAAACACTATGTAGAAAATAAATTATAAAGTACTCAACACTTAAGGATTGAAGTTACAGTAATGCAATGAGAAATAAGGATTATTGCAGGTACCATATGTTTTTATACAGGTACAGTAGTAAAGTTTTGTTGTCGGACCTGTCTTGATTGTTCGTACTACAATCTGATATGCAAAAGGAAGAAAGTGGTTTGCTTCTTGTGTAGAATAGACTGTTACTTTTATAGAGCATATTCTTGTAGGAACAAATCAAACAGTGTCAACAATCAAACTGGATTGCTGTCTCTACATTAGAAGAATGACGTTACCTACAACAATACATTTTTCTCATTGTATAACTTCCAGGTTATTATTTTGGAGAAGATTCCCTGAAAGTAATTCTTATTTACGATTACTAGCGAACGTGTAAGTCTTTGTGGAAGTGAAAATGCAACTGCGTGCAATGATGTTATTTAACTGAAACACAGCCTAAAGTCAGGCTGCGACTCATATAGGAGAACTGCTATACTTCTCAATATTTAATTTAATTTTAAAAGCACTGGTATAACTACTGTTATAGCGTTGTACAATTTCGACACAGTTTCAGTCGATACAAAAGGAGATTAAGACGTCAGTTAAGCAGTTCATTTCCGAAGGTTGTCTTGTCGATGAACAACAGAAATTCGTATACGGTATCATTGAATTGGTGCTACTGTTGGTGAGTATTCTGAAGTCAAATAAACGAGCTGATACAGAAATATTTTCGGGAAGGTTTAGTGTCCCTGCTAGTCAACACGGAGTGAAGAAGTGTGAAGTAAATAATACAAACCTTGACATATGATCTCTCAGTGTCGATCAGCTCCAAGATGACCTTCTGCAACTTCTCGGCGTCGGTCAGCTGGCGACTAGGTGTCAGAAGAGCTTGCGACTGGCTGCTAGTCACGCTACCAGTTGGGCTAGACTTGCGAGTCTCCACGGGCGAGCGGCAGAATCCTGTCACCTGCTCTGCCGTCTGCGAGAACAGACAGTACCCACTTACAAGCGACCACAATGCAAACTAACATTTCCTTACAATTCAACTGAATTGTTAGCTTACACAGCACATGGCTGAGAATGCTTTAAATGATCGCCATACTTCTATGAACATAATCTAAAGATTCCAAACACGTATATTAATTCCTAAAGACGATATAATTTTTATATGCCTGTGCCACTTATACCGAAGACATGTCTATATTTGTCAGAATAGACATATTACCACAAACATGAACAAATATTAAGTTTCTTCTCGTAGCTTAAAACACTATGTCCGTTTTGTGTTAAAAATCACATTGTTCGGGCACTAGCTTGATGGATACATCAATAAGTTGCACTCTTAAGACAGTTCTTCTAAAAATTATTATTTTTCTGACATAGTGTCTTATGCCTCCGATGTATATATATATATATGTATAGCAATTCCAGTTACCTGATTGTTATTTCATTAACAAGAAACTAAAAAGAAAACAGTTTGTACACACTTTTAGTTTAGTTGTGTAAAGAAGTACAGTAATATGCTAAAAACAGTTCATTTTTATTACAACTACAGACAAAATATTGAGTCTTATTGTGTGCAAAATAAGTTCTTTGGGTATATGCGTGTAATAAAGCTAATGCCTCAATAGCGTTAGTGTTATAACGATACTTACAAAACGTTGTATGATACACAAGAACATACCAAGAAAAATAGATTTTTATGTATCTCAGTAGGTAATCCACATTATAAAAGTAACAGCAGTAAACAGCCAGGTCATTAATATCTTCATTGTTCTTACATTATTTTCACTTCGTTCCTTTTTACAGAAGAAGTGGCTTTCACTCAACAATGTTTTATTTACAGTTCAGATTGTTGTAGGAACTACTAATTGTTTCCAAACTTCATTATTGTTCCTATGCCAATAAATAGTTGGACCAACAATAGTTCTTTATTCACTAATTGTACTCTGATCGACACGCACCAAAAAAATTATCATGTCGTGGACTTGCTATAAAACCATAAGCCTACTAATGTACCAAATATCTAGACACGAGTGTTCGTTGATAAATGACAATACTGGGTTAGACTTTTTTATTACATTTCTCATTTGTTTTCCTGGATCAAGAAGACTTTGAGCCAGGACACTGGCCACAACCTAGGTTAGTTGTTCCGAGCGGAGTACCGGCTTGTCGTATCAACGTACCTTCAAAAGATTTTCTATTTCGAAGGAGTTGGTGCGGGACGTAGTCTTTCCACTGGCATCACTTGTCGGCGCCGGCGAACTCTCTGCCTCTGGTGAATACAATTCCTTGCCTGAAAAAAACCACGATAGTTATTTCTTCTACACGCCGGGAGTGTAAGGAAGGGTGAAATACTTGTCCTTATTTTACATAAAATTTCAACGTAACTTATGTGGTTTTGGTTTAGAGCCATAATTATGATATTTTTCAATTCTCTTTCAACTGTTGTACGTGAAACGTATACGAATGCGTTGATTGTTGACGAATTCGTAATTTTCTATGAAATTTTCTTGAAATAAAAATGAGACGTATCAATCAATAACAAGGACTATCCCATATTTTATAGTCCGTGTTAAATTTACGCTGAACTAAATTGATTTGTTTATGATGAAAAATGAACTTTAGCTAACGCTTACTCTAAGATTGCCATTGGACAAAAGGAGTTCTCTGAACGTGCTAGACGACTGCGGTCTTGCATGAACTACTGCTTCGCAATGGGACGAACTCGATATGTACTCTGCGGACGGGGATTTATAGCTAGTGACGTTTGGTGAGTTGACGCTTGCCACCATCTGATTTAATGCCTTACTTGCACATCTTCAACTCTGCTTCATGGTTATTGGCATAACGCACTTGTGCAGAGGCTTCGCTTATTTAACTGTGCCAGACAGAACAAGGTTACTGCGGCACCACATCTGTGATCTGCGGGTAGAATCTTGAGACGCTGTGATTTGGAAACATTCAATCACTAACCATGAAGCAGAGCTGAAAATGTGTAGCTACATGAGGCGTGGAACAAATTGCCGCAAAATTATTTCCACCAAAGACCATTGGCTCTAGGGTCAATACTCGAAATTGGCGTGTTCGTTTTTTGGGCAGGAGATGTTGTGAGCATGCATAAATTACACGCATGTCAACGATTGGATGTCTAGATTAAAAGTGTAACGATAGTCGATTAGCAGAGTGAAGGCCTTCAGGGGGGCGGGGAAAGATGCGGGGAAGGGTGTTACAGTCTGATGGCAGGAATATCGTGAAAGGTTACACAAATATCCTTATTTTTTACACTTGTTTCAAGAGAGTTTTATGTCATGCGGAACACTCTTTCGATTCAGCACCTTCACCAGAGATAAAAGAAAAATACACACGGAGCATTAGCCGCCTACGATACACAAAGAACAAATTAATTTGTTTGTTCATGTTACAATATGGCAGAGTGCAATCAGCTCTTCGTGTAGAGATATTGAGAATTGAGGTTATGGTTGGACAACCCACAGCCGTGTTGTTAATGTGAAAGTTCTACACCCTCTTCCATCTCATGGCTTCACTCCCGTCGCTATAGAACAGACGCCATTCTCAAACTGTAAGTTTCTATAATCTCTGGTCTTCTCATGTTGGCGCACGCCAATTTCATGCACATGAATTTCCCGTACTACCATTGCAAACACGTAATACAGTCGTATTTTGCTCAGCAACATATTTGTATGTTAAATTACGTTTAACAAGTAGCGTGTGGTGAACAGCTGCAAGGTAAGCTATAGAGTTTGCTTATTACTGTGTAGTTCCAGTGCTTGTTACGTGTCGCAGAGCCTGGCCAAACAGAACGTCGTACGACCGCTCAAGAGCCAACTGCGAGGCATTCATCAAACAAGTGTTGTGACTTCAGCTGCACAACTACGTCTGAGTGGTAGATGAGGAAGTAAAGAGGTACAGTTGACAACAAACATAACTTACCTTGCAACACCTTCACCCACACGTCGCTATGGTTGACAGTTAGAATGTAGATAATCAGAGGCTGGAGTTCGCACGTAGGAAATATACAGCAATTTTATAGGTACACATTCCATGGCAACAATCAAAGCGCTGATGTACCCCTTATACAATATCTCGGCATGCAGGATTGCAACCACCCGGAATCGATTAAACCTCTGCACCCAGCAGCTTCCACAAGAGGCACGTCAAGACACGGCACAAGACAATGCTAAATTTCCGTAGCCGTAACGAACCCATACATGAGCCCCGTGACAGTATAAGAACTCACTCCAGCCAGGCGCCGGCACGATGAGGCCAGAAATCATCTCTTCGCTTATGACCGGGGGCTCGCATGGCGGCGGTGGGCACACCAGACTGTCTATGATATCGTCGGTGACACGCATCATTCCCGCCAGGTCGGGCGGCTCGGTGCGCGAAGACCTCATCATCATGCAGAGTGCCAATTCTTCCTGCAGCACGCTCTCCAGGTACATCATGTCCAGGTCGCTGACGATGGCGCCGTTGATCACCATGATCTCGTCTCCCTTGATGATTCCTGCCAACAGTACCACCACACCTCATAGTGTGAAAGGACCAAAAACTTAAAATTATCTGAACTTTTTATTTATTTAATTATTCACTTTACACGCCCTAGAACAGCACATGGCCCTAGGTAGAGGTACACGGGGAAAGGAGTTAGGAGTCGACAGGGACCTGTTTTCAGGAACCATCCAAAAATTCTCCTGGAGTGACTTCGGAAAATCCTGGAAAACCGAAACCAGGATGGCCGGAGCCTAAACTCCAACCCAGATCTTCCCGAATGCAAGGCGGGTGTTTTAACACTTCTCCACTTCACCCTGTTATTTCTCAGCATTAAGAGGAGTTTGTACCATTGTCAAATTTTCGCGTTTGATCTCTGGGAACAGCGGAGCGATAAGAGCCAGAGTACCATGCTGGACGAGAAGCATATCGCCCCTATTCACAGTGCGCCAATATTGCGCGCAAGATTTTCGTTGTAGTCTATTTCCTATGGGACTTAAGCCGATGACCCTAACATTTGGTTTTTTGATAGTTTGAAGTAATGGTCAACGGATGATTCTAGTTTCGCGTTTTACGAATTTAGGTGGCATTTTCGGAGTTACAGCAGACCAAAGAAACCGTTTTTAACAGTTTTCATAAGTCAAAATTCATGTTTCTGGAAAGAGATCTGATATGTTAAAATCATAGAAGCGTAGTTTCAAGTGCGTGTTCTTTTCGAAGGTAAATACAACAGGAATAACTTAAGATGTTTCGCGTAATAAAAGAATACGCTTCACAACGCCGACCATGCGCCAGGCGAGGATTTCACTTAGGCAATCCAGGGTTAATAGCTCGCGGTTTCCGTGTAACCTGAGTCCATATAACCTACTCCTCCGGTATTTTAAACTCTGCCAGAACGAATCCAACCCTTCTGACTGGCTCGGTACGGATATCCAGAGAAGTAACTTCTACAATTCAGAAGAATCTGCACAAACTTCGCCGGGCCGGGAGTGTTTATCGATCGCTTTGCCGTACACCTTTCTACGGACCGGTCTATTTGGACAAACATAGGTATGTGGAAGAACATCACAACTTACGCCCTTCTTCTTAATGTTCTCCACAGTTTAGGAGCTGCAGATTATAACTGTGCATTGTGTGTTTTTGTTGTTCGCTGGCTAGCTACCAGCATTGTCTTAATTTTTACTGCCTCGACTTTTGTACAGTGGTCTAATCACCCACTTGTATTAGTATTTAGGTCTATTCATTCGTGTGCACGCACAAAAAAAAATAACAATAAAAATAAACCACAGTACTAGGCTAAATCCATTTTATACTAAATAAATTTTTTTGTTAGATTAAAATTGTGCTAGGTCAAATAAGAGTTTATTGGGGTGTATATGTCATTTCCTCTTGGTGATTATAGAGTTCATTTAACTATTATAGATTGTTGGTTACTTGGGTTAAATATTCTTGGTGTATTTTGGGTGTGTTGTCATATTTTTTGGGAAACCTTTTTGTGGTTAACAGCTAATTTCTGGGAGATGCATTATTTTCCGTTTTTTTGTGATTTGGGTTACGGTAGTATTTTTGTTCTTTGTCCTTCAACATTTTGGGACGCTTATGGGTCTTTCGACATTGATGTCGTTGAGACATTTCACATTATTCTTTAAATCTACCATGTATGGTGTCGTATTGTTTGTTTTAGTATTGTTTTCCTGTCTTGTTGTGATAGACATGGTCACCATGCTATTATTCGTCTTGCTCCTGATTGTGAGCCGTATTGTTTTGTCGACGGTCAACGTTACTGCTCTGGACTCTGGAATCGTTTTCGAGAGAGAAGGTGACCTCTTGTTTTCCGACAGTTTTTACTCTGTAGTTCTCAATATTGATTTGCTTACTCTGAAAGAAGAGTGAAATGGACTAGAGACTTTGTTAAATACTGTGGTACCGGTTCCTTGAAAAAAAAAGAATCATTCATGGATATATTTGGAAAATTAGAAAAATGCAGAGAGGTTAGGTTTGTGACTAACTTAGGAACATGAACAACAGGTAAAGAAAGGTTATAGTGAATTTATGAATATACTGATCCAAAGGTTTTCAAGAAAGAACTAACGATGCCACAGTGTGAGACATAACTGATTAAGCCACTTCCTGATGAAGAAAGTATGAAGGGAGAATAGGATTCAGTTGTAGACCTATACAAAAAGGTAACGTCAATAGGAGAGTTGGTTGCAAAGATCCAATGTGCAGAGGTTTTACGTAGGCCTAAGAAGGGAAGGTTGAGGTTCAGCACAGACTTATCACAAAATTTAAAATACGGTTTTCCAGAGACCCGATTAAATTCACAATTATTAATATGTGTGTCAAAAAAGTACATAAAGCAGGACACAAGGTGATGTCATGAGTTTTGCAATCAGACAATGAATCATGATCAACTGTAGCAAAAAGTTTTGCTCTAAACTTACAATTAAAAATTCTTTGACAGTGAAAGTTACATACCTGTTCAAGTTGTGAGCCAGAAAGTGGAATGGAATGGTGTGATATTTCTCAAACAAACTGTCTATATTGGAATGTTATTAGCCATGTTAAGAGAAGAATTAAAAACAATCGCCTGAACAGTTGAGAGTCCATAAAACATATATAAAATTTCTGGAATCACAGATGCTACGATGTGTAAAGGTAAATTGACAAGTTGTTGAATATTTTTAAAAATATTAAAAAATGATGCAGCATTTAGCAAAGGAGTACTAAATTTTCCATGTACACTAGTTTCTATGCCATGTCGCAGATCAAAAATTTCTAATCTAGCATTTGAAAGAGCATCACTAATACTCAATAGCATAGTATTCCAAATCAATCCTAAAACTCAATGTTACAATTTTTTCAACAGTTTCATGTATCAAATGACTTAAGTTAGAATACAAAGAATTATAATGAACCAAATATAACTGACTTAATTTTTTGATGTACAAAGCGTTGTTGATTAATTTGTCTTCAAGATTTTTTATCAAAATAATTTGGTTAGCTACGTTAGCAGCAATGTCATCTTCAGAATGTTCAGTAGAATTTAAACGATGTTCCAAAACCGTTAAATTTTCATTATCCAAAATACCAAAAACAGTTTCAAAATGTTACCTCCAAATTCAATTAATGCGCATTTGGATCGTGTTGGTAACAGAGAGGTCAAAGTATCAGTTTCAGATTAAAATGCAACAAAGCCGTCTTTCATTTGAAGTACAGTAAAATTGAAATTTATATCAAATAAGGTGTTTAAAGAGAAATGTCTTCACTCATTCTCATGCACGGAAGGAACACGTGCAGGAAAATAATTTGTTATAATATATGCGATGGCATATATAGATTAATATTTTTGCATTTTATTAATGAGGTTACACACCGTTTAACCGTATAGCAAATACTGGTATTGTTTGCAATTCAGTTTATTTAACGTGCTGAAAATGATAAGATTTTTGTACAGCAACATAACTCTATAGGCTAATGCAATATTCATGAGCATATAAACACTCATTAGACTGTTGCGTGTTACATTAAACTTTTAATTATCCTGTTCGATAGCGCAAAAAAAAATTAACTTATATCAATCCCAGATGTTGGAAGTACGAACAGACTTGTGGTCCCAATTAGTTCGGTTTATCTGGACTCTAATGTATTACAAACGGGATAATCAACGTATTATTATTTTATACAAATGTACTGGTTACAGATGATCGCTTCGGTTTGTTATTCACCTTCTTCTCTGGGATGACAAAGTGGAGCAATAGTGTATATGTCTACGATGTTGCTCCAAACAACTGACTTACTTTGTGAGAATCATTGAAACAAGGACTTGTTAGATCGTCTCAGAGAATGTGACTGCACTGGGAGAAAATTATTGCTGTAGTTGCTAAAGTTGTGTTAAAATAGGGCCAACAGTCCAGTTGGATTGTTGGTACTATCTGAACTTTTCTTACTACAACCAGAACTAGAAGGAATAATGTGCTTTGCTGCGTATACATACCAAATTGTTGTCGGAACCCTTCGGACAGTACAAACAGCCAAATTAGATAGACGTGACAGTCTTATTAAAACTATGGTTCCTACAACAAAGCTTTTCTGTTATCAGTGTGCTGGTGTTTGGACCCACCGTTCTGCATGGCGACACTCTTGTCCTCTACTCGACTGACGTAGCAGCAGAGCTCATCTTGTCGGTCGGCGTTCTCTATCAGTTCTGCCTCCACAGAGAACCCCCACATCTGGTCCAGCATCGTCCTCTGCAGCTCCACTTGGTACAGGATCTTGGAGCACACCTCGATCACCTCGTGTGTGTGAATCTACGGCAGGGGAACATGTACTTTGCCACCCAGCTCAGGCTCACACTCAGCTCGCGATGGACACAGAGAAAAAAAAAAACATTCGGTACAATCAACCATATTTAAGCTTGAATACGACCAAACCAACGTGTAAATCTTCACTCTAAATACACTTTCATTGCCAAAACAAAATGTTTGTTTAGAAGTTACAGTAATGGTAGCAAAAACTGTTTTATTATTAAGACAGTTTATTTTAAATCTTCATGGAAAGACAAATGCGGTATTTTTCAGACAAGTTTTATGCAGAAAAAAAATTTCTAACTTTTCTACGAAAATTATAATATTTTCTACGGAAACCTTTAAGATAAACATGTAACACAAGACGTACGTTTCTCTCATTTGTTTTGCTGTAAGGGAAAATTACTTTACAACAAGTTAAATATCTTTGCAGCACAGTTACATTACAGTGAATTACGTCTAAAGAAATTTTTTTGACAAAGGATGTGTTTTAGAGTTCTGTATGAAATAAATATTTGATTACGTGGCATATTAATTTATCTAAAAAAAGGGTTCTAATCCAGTAAAATATATATTTTGTTGTACCAACAACGTCAATATTTGACTTCTTTTAAATGTATCATTCGGCCAACCAATTCATTGTTTTATAAAATACGTATTTGTTTCGCTATATACAAACATGTACATTGTTGAATGTACCAATTTTTTTTTGCGTGTTTACACAGTGTGCAAAGCTTGCCTTCTTTTCTACAACGAACTGTAAATTAAAATTTGATCAAATTTGCACAGTTACCTACAGCCCTGTCAAAGACGTTGATTTGATGGGCAACATGCCTTGGGTAATAAATATATTTTGGCATGGTTTCATAACGTTTAACTTTTATTAACCTTCTTAACGAAGTGTGATGGTTAAATAAACGCAAAATAAAAGTTTATTGAAATTTTCAGAAAATGCAGTCAGCGCAGGAAATGTTAAATGAATTTCTCTTGTTAACAGTTTCGCCAGTATGTTCACTATTGCCGCAGTCAAAAATATGCAAAATATTGCGTATTTGCAGTTTCTTAAGTGCTGAGTATTTATTAATTTCGCTGTGAAAGACAAATTCTAATATGACATGCGAAGTCACAAGAATCTCTTACCTAATATCTAAAACGAGTTTTGGCGGGTACGGCAAAACAAACCCTTGTAATGTATAGCATGTCAACGTGTACTGAATAATCACGAATGCTGTGTTATCAAGTCAAAGATAGCAGATACCGTCACACCAGCCGGCTGAAAATTTTTAAATTGTTACAGTTAGACGGGCGCAATCCACTTTGTTTACTGTATCGCATATGCTGACCCATTTTACAATATGTTACTTAAAACAAAGGTACTAATCGGCATGTGATATTCAGTTCTCGCATTTTGAGTAATTATCAGCTGTATACTGTAATGCAATTAGAGAAAAATTACATCATGCTACAACGTTAAATATTAAAATAACCATTGTATAAAGAATCTTTTAAGACAGTGGTCTCGCTTGCTATACAAATGAAGCAACAATCTTTGGAAGTTAGCTTATAAGGCTTTCTTTATGTTGCACTGCTTCATATTGATCAGTTATGGACAAAAACGACCACAAACTCGCCTTGTGCACCAAAAGCTATGTCTGCAGAAAAATGGTTGTTTAAATAACATAGGTGAACGTATTTAAAATTAACTTTACATTATTAGTGCGAGTTTACTCATTGTTAAAAATAAAATTTTTTAACCAGCGTCGTCAGTACCGTTTGTCAGAAGTTGTAATGTAAAAATTCTTTAATTTATTTCAAGAATATGTGAACCATGGTAAGTGTATAGTGCATTGATACCATTACAAAAATATTTCGTTAGTATGAGAGAAACTATGTTTACACCATGACCTCAAATAACCCTCATAAGATAAATTTAAATAAAGCTACTTGTACCCAAACTACTATAATGCAATAGAATAAATTGAGACACATACAGAATGTTCATAAAACTTCGGGACAAACTTCAGGGCGCGATCCCGGACAAAAAGTAAGGGCTGACTGTTTGATGAGACGTATATTTTATGAAAATATTAAGGGAAATATGCACCCTTGAAAATTAATTGTTTAAATTTTAATGGTGTAAAATGTCGGGAAAAAATTAATTAACAATGCCATATTGCATACTGCCTTATTCTAACAATATATTCAACTTTTGAAGCAAATATTCCGAAAATGGCTACCCTTCATTGGAAATACTAAACAGTATTGTTTTTTAAGGGGTTGCCGGTATTTTGCAATACTAAAACGAATATAACTTCATTTCCAAGGGTGCATAGTTATATATATTTATATTTTCATGCGACTATAAGTCTCATTATGAAATCTAATTCATATTTCATTAGACATCGCCTCCAGAAGTTTGCCCTATGTTTCAGAAACATCATTATATGTATAATTTTGGACATATGTAACAAATTAAGGAACCAACTTACCACATGATATTTTAGACAGTTCAAAACAGCCGCGCAGTTTAAAAAAAGATAATTTTCTGTATATCTGAATCGATTATACAGCATTTACAAACGACGGATTATTGTTTGATTAGAAATAGTAACTATCAATATCAATAATCATATAAGTATACAATAAAACATAAAATGTAATGTGTGTATTACAAAAAACTGATGACATGTAACTAGGAAGACTAAAGCTTCTGCTCTCCGTAACGACTGAAAAAGTTCCTCAACTTCAACTCGCTGTAAAAAGTAAATGAAACGGAGAAATCGTTCATAGGTCACATATAAATAAAATTTGACTATTATTCTTCAATTCATACCCATCTAACTTTACAAACGAAAAAGTTTCCACGATGCTACCTTCGGCGCTGCGCGTTCGCAAAAATCACTAGAAACAGTTTACTTGAGAAATTTTTAAAAACTAACTTTTAACAAATATCGAAAAGTAACACACGTGTCAGCGGCAGAAATGTTTGAACGTTGGTCTGTAAAATTGTGAAACTATTTGGTTGAGTGGTTTCGCAGCGATGGCGAGTTTAGTTTGAAAAATTTTTCGGCCGCGCGTGGCAAGATGGGGACACTCGTTTCTTCCAGTGTAAGAAGTAGGGAATAAATACCGATACCCGGCTTCACCCTGCAATGTAGCTTTCCCTATACCGTGTCCTCTCCAGATAACTACATAGGCTTACATCCCAGCTCCTAGATCGGCCCCTGAGAAGCATAAAGCTGGGAGGGAACTCACGTAGGTCTCGATCTGGTCGGACCGGTGCGGCACGAAGTAGTTGTGATCCTCCATATCGCGTCGCTTCTTCACACGCACAAAGTGTTCCATGGGGTTGAGATTGCGGCGTGCACACGCACTGGCCAGGAACTCTTCTACCGACATGGCATCTCGCAGGTATACGTGGGCGACCTGCAACATCGCCGCCAGTCAGCAAGCCTTGCCTCGGATTACCGCTACATACATTCAGACATTCATATTTGGTGAACATCATTTACACCTGCTTGTTTTTACACAGTACTTCAGTTTTATTGATAATATAACAGCAATAAATTTTAGCAGGGCTGCCACACGTGCAAATAAAATTTCATGTATAAGTTTCTACAATCTTAGGTATTCATGTCGACCCAATTGACCGCAGGTAGCAATAAAAACAGTAAAATGCCATACTTAAAAATCTATGAAATATTAATATTTTTTTCATGTTGCTTGAGATTACCTTTTGTCGGCTTATTACACATTTTGTTTTGCCAGTAGAACTGTCAATATAAACAATCTGGATCCATGTTATGAAATTTGTTGACTTATAATAATACACTGACTTATAGTTGACTAATAATAATATATTTAGAGTTTCAATATTTATCAACAGCGCATTAAACGCACAGTTTCCTTTTTAAGATAACGTGTTCACATTTCCAAGCAAATAATTACACAGATAGCACACCATTTTGCAACAAGTGACGCTGACATTCCTCCTTAAAATTTGTCGACACATATTTAGGATAGTTGGTTTCAGTATGATTTTGAGGGAATACCTACTTTTCTCTGTTTCAAATCTGAACGTGTTTATTTTTAATTAAGACATTCTGTGATAACAATAATCAAGCATTCTAGAAACTTAACTAATTTTAAACTTACCTTTTAGCCCACTTATTACTTTTGGGGATTTAAACCCAAAACATCTCCAGCCGAAGTCTTATAGACCTTATCCAAAGGAGTTACTATTAACAAGAGATATTTCAATCTTGCTATGCACATCATTTGATAATACTTTTTTTCAATTATGTTAAATTATTCTAGGTTTGAAAGATTTTTAATACTGTCGGTAAATTATTTTATGAAGAAAGGTTTAAAAACAAATTTTAGAATAAACGCTCATTTATTTTATCTATAACCTGTAGTCTAAATAAAACACGCCAAAAAAAATCGTGACCATGCTAATATCAGTTTTGGTGCAACAATAAAAATATGCAAAGAAATATAATACACATATTTAATGACGAATCACTACTGTTTATTAATAAAACGAAAAAAGTTATTTATGTAACAGTATTTAAAAAATCCCATAACTGATATGAGGTTAAAAGAAATGTAAACTTCATGCTTCTTTGAACAAATAGTTTTATTCTGTCCGGATAATTAATTCAGTGTTTAGGTTTTATATAGAAATGTCATCAGTACAATATAATGATCTATCAAAGATAGTCTATGTGCACTATTTATCAACCACAAAAGCCCCCAACATATGCAGCAGAAAAATAGGAAAAGGAAAATTATGTACTCGCCTCACTTTCTTCTCACGTAGACGTTAAGGTAAAAGTTGGATAAATTTTCACGTTGCTTAAGACATATAGCCCTGAGAAAATCCATCCCATACAAATATGTATTATTAGAAGCAGACTAAAGCATGTGATAAATACGTCTCAGTAAGTTACTAACAAACAATGCAAGTAATATGACAACGTAACATCTACTTCAATAAGCAAGGGATTCGTTACACCAGAAACATTTTCACGGAACCAAAATATGGCTGTAGCACGCCAGTTTGCATGACAATGAAAATTACATGCTTGAGGAGCAATGAATTAAAATATATTACGTGATCAACAACCTAGTATAAACGTCACTCACAGAAAAAATAAAATAATCTTTGTAAGCAATGTGTTTCTTTTGGAGGTGAAGTAAGCTTTCCAGCAATATATTTCAGGTAGACATTTTTAAAACCACATATTTTTTTAAAAATTCCCAATGCCATCCAATAAGCAAGCAAAAAGAAATAAGTAGATAATGGCGCGGAACATAAGCAAATTACGACAGTAAAATCTGTTGAAGGACAGACAAAACACTAACTTGAAAATTTTTACAATGTCAATGCAGCTAAAATAGCTAACGGAATGATGAGAGATGTGTGTGAAGTAACACAAGAAGGCATAATTTTTTTTTAGATTGTAGATGAATATGTAAACACAAACTTTTTGCTGCTTTATGAAGCAGGGTTGACGTTAAATAAGCCTTCACGTGTCCTAAATTACAAAATTATCTTAGATTTATACGACTACTACGCTTAGAATTAGAGAACAGAGATAAAATTCTAAATTTGAAAATAACTTTTGTTAAGGCTAACACCTTCTTATCAGTAGTCACTACTTAAATACCAGCATGTTTAATTTTGTTAAAATGAATTACTTTTTAAAATAAGCAAAAAATATTTGTTTCGGGAAAAATCTTCCGTATTTAATACGCTAGGCTTCAAGCGAGATATACTTAATAATGTACAGAAATTGCAACATAGTCCGACTCTAAGGTTACGAACATTTTAGCTGAAGATTTACATATCCATTTTCATTCTTACGATTGAAATATCAAAAGCGTAAATGACTACAACTTAATGATGTAAACTCGTTAAAAAAATATTTTAACTACCTTATATTGTGACAGGATTTCAGAAAATTAATTCTGAAATGCTTTTGTAAATTTATGAAAAAGAATTTAGAAAACATCCACCATGTTAACATTATGTCTTAATGTGTGTCCAACAACATACTGAAAATTAATAATTGTATTAGAACGTAAGGAAATGTCTGCAGTAACACAGCAGACACGTGTAATACTTATAAAAACCCTCACATTATCAACGAGTAATATGGTGAATACATGCACCAAGGTGTTTAAAATGAAATTAAAAAGAACACTATGAAATATCGGATTTCAATTAAAAACCACCTCGAACATATCCTAGGCATCAAAATAACAATTCAAAGTGGTCTTGTGGTAGTTAAAGGACTCTAAAATCCCTGGAAAAATTGCCGCCCATGGAAGAAAATTGATTTCGTGAAGTTAAAATTAAGCTTGTTCACAGCAACTGGAACTGACGTTTATTTTAGTTAATGAACCAATCAAAATATAATCGAATACCAAAATAGGAACAGGTAATGTGAGGTTACGTAATTAGGCTTTTAAGTCTCATACAAAGTATAAACTTTTTTTATACTTTTACTTGCAAAAAATAGTTTGAAAACCAGTTTCCAAAAAATCTTTTTGCCAGTATTCAAAAATATTTTAAATTTTGCAGGAAGTGCTTGTAAGTACACACATATGTATGTATATTTACAAACATGTTTGTATATAAAAAATAATTGTTGTACTTTTACAAATAATTTCTTGTACGTTTTACAGCAATTGATTGAAGTATTACAAAATAATTTTTTAGTAATCAGTTTCCAAAAAATTGTTTGTTAAAGTACAAAATATTTTGGAAAACGTGACAGGCCGTCGAAGGTTATTTTGTTTCGCATCAAACACTCTGCCGGTAAAAATATTTACCACTGTCCCCAAGAGAATTTTGGAAATTTAGATCACTTTAATAACCTGCGACATTCCTGTTATAGTGCCTATATATATAAGTGTATAGACATTTGTTTACAAGATATTTCTTGTAAAAGTACGATTTCTATGCTGCGTAGACAAGCGAGATCTTTACAGACGAAGGCACTCAACCAATGACAGGAACTGGGTGAGGAATCAGCCACGGCGTCTGTTAGGGATCAATTCCAGAATTCACCCGGAGAGATTCAAGGAAACCATGAAAAACTGAAATCAGGATGGCCGCAGCCGGGAATCGAACCCTGTTTCTTTCGAATGCGTTTTTAACGAGTTACAGTTGGGCTACCTCCTCAGTAAAAATGTGATACGGACTTACAAATAGAATCCTCTATTGTGTACACAGTGTTAGAATATACAAGACATTTCTGCCGAGAAAATGTGAAAGACAGAAATTTTGCGCAAGTCAAACGTGAAATACAGAGAAAAATTAACAAAACTCTGCTCAAAATTCATTTCAGTTTATCCATTCGCTCCTGGTAAACATTCATGATGAAATGACATAAAGTGTTACAGAATCTATTTACTAAACATTAGAAGTACTGAAGGGGTAAGTGAAGCAAATGTTTACAAGTAACTCCTGAATGACTGAAATAAAACTAGTAGGCTTGTGTGCAAGGGTATTTTAAATTGTATCTCAGTAAGGGACAGCAAACGCTGAAGTCCCCAGCAGAGAGCATGTATTTTACATCACACCAGAAGGCAACCGCGTACAAATCAACAATCAAAGTAAACCTTACTTGTGATGCTAAGTGAGTTGTTTCAATGATAAATTCATCCCAGGGGCAGACAGTTAACGTTCGCCAATATAATAAGCTTCAATGATAATAGAAAATGATCCATAATGTTAGTCAAACATTGCGGAGAGTGAATTATCCACCACGGTAACGTGTCGCGTCTCGATGATTTAATTAGCAGTGAATTTTCGAGTAGAAATTACGATTCAATAGGCCCAGCATCATGGTCTTATTCCAGTTGATTTCTTCGTCTTCCTCGAAAGAAATTTTCCAAGGATACTTGGTGAAATTAAAGACGAAGTAAAATACAAGAAAATGCACATGTAACTAACAATTTCCTTTCCTACGTGCATAGATGGATCTCTGTCTCCTAGTTTGTCTCTTTACCTAATTTTAAATGCAAGTGGTTCAACTGGTCACGTTTGAGTGAAAGTCTTAAAATCGCAAATACAATTGCTTTGGGGTATAACTTTCTAATTAATGTCGTGGATGTCTAACAGTTAAAAATTTATCTCAGTGCTTCAAAATCAATTTCAATCTCATTTTCTTCGATATAAGATGATATGATTTGCGTAAATATTAGCCATTATGTTAAAAATATTTTACATTGCCGTAATTACGTCATTTATACATATCATGAAATAATACGTTCTAAAATACTCAAAATACCGAACATTTAATGGAGATGAAAGCTACATATATACGTTTTCTCTGTTGATTTTACCAGTAAATTAAATAATTCACTCGTCCGAAATTTAAACGTTAAAATATCGTTCTGTTTAAAAAAGTTCACTCTACGCGAACAAACGTAATTACACACACACACACACGTATATATATATAATGAGTGTGTGTGTGTAATTTCAGATGATAATATCATAGCCGATAACGCAAACTGTATAGTTTGTACCACAATATATTTTACAACTATACAGTTTCTAAGAACTAACATTTCAACAACGATACATATACAGTTGCTGTGCCATGTATTTATACAGCATCTGCATATGTATCACCAACCATTAACAATATCTAGAATTATTTATGGAGACTCGAATTTTTTATTAGCTTATTGCTTTTATGCAATACATAAATGTATGCGGGTACATAATTCACTAAAAACTGATTCCATCTCACAAATCTGTAGTAAGGAAGCTATGCATTGGTAATAATTTTAGTTTTGTTTTATTTTCGTCCAGTTTGATTTTTAAGATAGTTTTCAGCATGAGTGCGCTGCAAAAATAACGGTGATGTTTTGACATACTTGGACCGCAATGTTTGTCTGGTTCTATTCACTGTCTTCAGTACCAACTTACCCAAGCTAAATTCCACAATGACGCGCAATTTAGGTGGCCAATTATAGAAACACGGCGTGTTAAATGTTGTTCAAAATATTCGGTTTGCTTATATTTAATTCATTCTGTTATTGTGTCTATTAATCTTCAAGGTATTTGTCCAAAAATGACATACTTCCAGGTAAAATTAACTTTGAGATTTTTCTATAAAGCCAGTTTGTCTCTCCTCTGCTATACCCACGCTATATGAATGTAAGGATTTTTATGATCTTTGATAGAACTGTGCAATGGGAGTACATGACTGGATTTATTTACTTGGACATACTCCATTGCGAAATTATAATATTTCGCAATGGAGTATGTCCAAGTAAATAAATCCAGTCAAGGATTTTTACAATTGCAAAATGTAATTTTTGTTAACATCGCCAACTAACTTTACTTGTTTCAAAGTGAAATGTATGTTGTGTTTACCTCCTAATCCAAGGGTCTCTCATCATCATCAGAAAATTTTAAAACTTATCATGTCTTACACACTGTTATAAAATTGGTTTTGATTTTAGGTAACTTAAACTTTTTGCTTTTACTCTATCCTTTACACAGTAAGAACATCAGCTATGAAATATGTAAACCGTCTGAGGATTAACATTAATAATTAAAAATACTTAATGTTAATACGAAGTAAATTGTTGTCTCGTACGGGTTTTGGGATTGTCCACAAGTTTATCAAAATTATGGAGCTTGCCAATTCAAAGGTTTAGTTTTGGAGGCAGTGAAGATTTTTGGTCTGTACTTAAAATCTAGGTATTCAACGCTGGTGAGGGGTGACATGATGTGAGTACGGAGCAGTGTAGGAATGAAAGGGTGGTGAAAATGGGAGATCCCCGAGAAAACCCGCAGACCAGCGACTTTGACCGGCACGATTCCCACAAGAGAAAATCCGGGAACCGACCCCGCCGGGAATGGAACACGGATCGCCTGGGCGGGAGGCGAGCGCTCCAGCTGCTGCGCCAATCACGTGAATGCACGGATAAGGGACGATGGCCATACCTCGAGACGGCGTCGCCGCTTGATAAGTGTGCGGTAGCGATGATGTAACTTCAAACACTGCACTGCCATCCTCGCACGGGCGAATTGGAACCAGTGGAGAGGCCTGCGACTTGTGACGTCAGCGGAAACTACTTGCCCAGTGAATCTCTCGCTCCTCGCGGCGTTATTGAAGGGGAAACACTGGGGCGAGTCGATTACGCGCCGTGTAGGGAGGGTCAAGCGCTTAGCGCCTGCAGCCCGGCAACCCGCCACGCCGCCGTGTATTGATGGGAAACGTTGATTTGCCAGGCGCGACGCAATAAACAAGTGATCAGCCTTAGGAGGCGATAATTATGGCTAGAATCACAATAACGCGATAGATGCGACGCGAATGGCGCGATACGACACTCGTTTGGCAATGGTAAAAATAAATGTTAAACGTAAGTATTTCTTGCTGCTAAATACTAACTTCTTGTACGACGTCCATAAATGTTTTCAGTATATACACTATTCCTTTAAATTCTAATATATTTTAAATACCCACTGACATTCTGAACGTGAAAGTAAAGTCACTATTACACATTTGCTTGATAAGTATTTTGCCTGTTTACAATAATAAACAAACATCTCTCTTAAGATAAATGCAATTGACCTCTAACTCACCAGTTTCACCAATATTTATGTAAAAAAATAAAACTTTGTTGTCCAGCTTTGTCGCGTCCGTGACACCAACAAACTAGGAACACTTTTTATTCAGGATTCACGTCGCATCTGCAATTTTTGTCGAGCTGACGTCACAGACGTCTCAACACTAATTGCCTGACAAGTTATTTTATTCGCGTCACACAATTCACGTCGGGACTGTCGTGCTATTGTGATTCCAGCATTGAAGCCACGGAATCAGGCGATCCTTGAGAGCGAAGTAACGTAAATTCAGTGAATCACCCTACATCTTCAACACATGAGATATGAACCCTGATTAACTTCGTAACTTTAAATATAGCGGTATTCAAGTGAATTCGAGTTCCCACTTTTTTTTCTGACTGCCCCACGTATGTTTACAAATTGCTACATGCACTTTAGACACATTGGAGAAGTTGGAAATCAAGGGAAATGTGTGATTAACGAATGGGATTTTGTCTTTGTCTATAGCTCTATATAAGATATTTAATTTTTCCGAGACATTAAAATTTAATGGAGAATCCCGCACCGTAAATTTGATTTTTTTTATCCCCCCTGGCAATATATGAACTATCTTAAGCGTTCACAACAACAGCCGAAGAAATATTTCTTCATACCTTACCATTTATTAAGAGATTAACAAAGTACAAACGTTTACAGGCATACATTAATATTTAAATCTTTTTGTAGGAGTGTCCAATAATCGACATCGTATGTTTGCTCTTCAGCTACAATTAAGTTTTTGTTATAGATTTAATCATTAGAATCTGTCTCTGGGAAACGAATGGAAAATGTAACGGGAAAGTTTTGTCTTCTAACTTTTAAGATTATCATAAAATGTAGCAAAGCTAAAGGCATTTAGGGTAAAATCAATCTGTCTAGAAGTGGAATCATTATAACCAGATATTCATTCATAACCTACAAAATGCTTATATATAAAATATACACGAAATTAACCTAAACATTTCCTTCTATGTAGTTTACTGTCACCCATTTGTTTTGTCATAATATTGTAACGTAATATTTGAAACATAAATATTTTAGACCAATTTTGAAAATAACTTACACACGTGAAGTTATATTAAAGAATCAGTCTAAAACAACGCTTGAATGATTTCAACAAATGATTCAAAACTGTAATAGTAAAACTAAAGGATAGGATAAATAAATACATATCTATACAAATATCATATTATTTAGAAATATTATGCTCGTAAAAATAAACGAAGGGTGCATTAAAATTATACAAAGGTTGTTCGAATAACTTTCATTACTAAGAAAACCTCTCAAAGGTGTTATACAAAAAGGTCAGCTAATTTATTTACAAGGGAAAACTTTACATATCGACGTGCAAATTAATTAAATATATAATCTAACAGAATATACTTCTGTTGTTTCCGAAATCCCCAACCCCGTGTATTTTTTAAATTAATTTACGTAGCCGTGATGTCCACTATGGGGTGTAGTTGTCATAAAAATTTTACAAGCAATATTTTAATTCGCAGCACAGGACTCTGGAACAGATCTCAGTCAAACATATCACTTGAAATTTTTACTTTTCTGCAATGAATGTCTGAGTGTAGGGATAGATAATTAAGAATAGCTGGTAATAAAACAAAAGTCGTAAAAGAATATAAATACAATCGCTGATTGCATGCGATCAGAACTTTATTAAGGAAATTGATACAGACAATGCTTAATGTAGTAATACTAAGTCTCTGAAACCGTTAGTAAAAATAATGTTTTAAAATTTAGTTACAACAACATTCTGAGCAGTAACAATATTCCGTATCAACATTCTTCGTGATACACTGTTAAAATTTCCCGTGAATTTAGGGGCAATTTTACGGAAACATCTGTTTAATTAACGGAAACATTGTAACACTGTTATACATAATTATGATTCATTAATTAAACATATGAAAAACTGCAAGAGGAAACTAAATAAATAACCGAACGCATTATTGTATCTGCTTCCTAAGGAAGTCTCATAAATATGCGAGTTTCCATAAGTGGAGCTAGTTGCCTTCCGTAAATTAACGGACACTTCTGGAGAATTTTTACCAGCACTTCTCCGTAAAACAACGAAAATTATTTTTAGTAGTGTCACCTAATGTTTGTGAGAGTCTTTAGCAACTACTGTTTAGTTCCCCTTAGTAACATACTAAATATTCCACTGGCATTCGGTACCACTTGAAATACTCTCGTGTACACCGTTATAAATTTGAACGGAAATGTACCGTTAATAAACGGAGATAGTATCCATAAAAGTAAAATACGGAAATGTCTATAGTAAATATACACTACGGAATCATACGTGATATGTTCATAAGTCTGCTGCGGACACTTGCACGGAAAAAATCGAAAATTTATGGGTTAGACAAATGTAAATATTACGGATATATTTTTAATAACATCACCGGTAGATTTGCAAATCTGTATAAATGCATTTGTAGCATTATAGACATGTAATTATGGCTCAGTTCCGTGTGATAAAAGTGTTTTACGGAAACTTCTGTTTGATTAAGAACTACGTTTCCGTAAATTCACGGAGGTATCTGGATAAATTTTTACTGGAAATTCCGTTAATCGACGGAGAAAATTTTTTACAGTGTTTATTTTCAGTCTATTCTGTAAAATAAATCCTAAGGAGCATTCTTAATTGATACAAAAAGGAAGAAAAAGGAAGCATGCTAAAAGTATGGAGAATTTCTGTACGGTTTACAAATTCAGCACATTTTGATCTTATATACACAACGATAATATTGGGTATATGAGACATGCGTTAGTAAGAATGCTGTATGTAGATCTCATCTGAGGTCCAAAATGCAGCGTTTTCACATTTAAATCAACTTTCTGTACTGCAGGTAAGGTTCTGATATACCATATACTGACACCTTAATATATATATATATATATATATATATATATATATATATATATATATATATATATATATATATATACACACACACAGGATGTGATCACAAAATCCCCGGCAAACCCCGGCAGGTGATTCATTGAGAAAAATAAAGCAGAAAATATATTATACATTTTGTACGTGACCGTAATATTAAGGGCGTAATTCACCTATGAAAATCAAATTCTAAAACTTTGAATCCCCCACAAACTGAATACTAATTAACGGAAACTGACAAAACTTCAGATGTTTCTTCATGACAATACGGCCGACTAAACCAACGGTAAACGCTAGTTGATATCTTCAACCCTTGCGAAAATAAAAGGGGTGGCCACCTTTAAATTGCTGACAACTTTTTTAATGTAAGGATAATCCAACATTTAAAGGTGATTTATTAGGTAATGGGAACTCAGTAATAAAAAAAATTCCTCTGTAGCGACTGTCTAGGACGTATAGTTTTCGTGCAAAACGCATGTGAAGTTTTGGCGTAATGACACAGAGCCTAGTGAGTAGGCAACATGCGTAAACCATCGTCTGGTTGATTCCGCAGTGCCGCACAGATGACGGCGGACATTCACTGTAAATATCACGCACCGTAGTTTAAATAGCTCACATGACCGTAACCAAAACATTGTTCCTGGCTGAATTTGTGCGTGTTTAAAAAAAAATTGATAAACGTGCAAATGAAATAAATATCTCGTCGGTACAATGCACGAAGTTAAGACATTTAAACAGTTTGTGTATTTCTGGCACTACTGAAAAGTGCAAGGAAGCCGATATTGTTTTCAAGCACTGTCCGGTATTGCCGATACCATTACTGATTCTGCCTCGAGAAGGAAAAACACACTATTGAGGACGTAGGAAATGAAAAACTTAACTTTCATAAACACTTGGTCAAAGAAAATTATAATAGTCTTAATTTTTATTGATTTAGTCTGACTTAAATTAAACATAAATAAAAATCTAAGAACTACAAACTAGTCAGTGACTCAAACATATGCGGGCGTGTGATGAAGGATATGGTTTACTTTTTTACATACATTATGCCATTTTGGTTTAAAACTGACGTCAGGGATGGATGAACAAACGGTCACCAAGTCATTTAAATTTGTAAAGTATTTGCGACTGTGACATTGCTGGGCGAGTTTTTCTCTGCCAGAAAGTTGTGTTGAAAGTTGTGAAACATGCACAGAGAGAAGAAAAAATTTGGAATTTTAAGCTCCTCCAACTCGAAAGGAGTGGGCGGTTTGGATTTAACGGAAATGATGCTTTGTTAGAACACAAGGCTACTAGGAGGCTTACTGCATGTATTGATTGTTGTTGAGCTTAGTACATACGGTACAAGAAGTACTAGAAACAAGAATCGGAATAAAATCAGCAATAGCGAGAAATTAGGTGCAGACTCAAAATTCAATTGGCGTGATTTCGGAAAGCCACGATAAAACGAAACCAGGTCTCGAACCCGAATCTTCTGTAAATGCGAGTGCAGTTAAGCTAATAGCATTGTTGCCAGCCTAAACAGTTGAAAATCTACAAACACCAAACTTAAATTCCATACAATTCCACTCACAGTGAAATGCCCAAGGGCAGAATAACATTTGCTTATTTTGCATAGCCTACATGACACCATGACGTGAATTATTCACCCTTACGTTTTGCGTAAAATAAAACGTAAAATAATAGAAAGAATTTATTTAATAATATAGAATATAATTATAAGTTTCACATACATGATGTTTTCTAAATTTTCAACTATAACTCATAGCTAACTTGGTCCGCTACATGACATCACTTGGATAAATTAAAAAAATAAAATAAAATATGTATGTATAAATAAATAATTCCTAAAACACGATTCATAATTTTACTCAAATTCCACACAGCCATTCTAGTGTAGTTGGATTGATTTAAAGTTTGTATAAGTCATTTGCATTTGGAAAACAACTTAAGTCAAATTTTCTACTAAAATGACTTGTGGGTGTTTTAATTTTGTACAGAGGTAACTACACGCATATTATTAAACCACATTAAGCGTCATTTGAGAGTGTAACAAGGCGCAGAAACTATGAGTTCATTTGCGAAACACCATATGTCATTGCCTGCCTCTGTACAAAATTATAACACCCGCAACCCATTAAGGTAGAAAATTTACTCACGTTGTCTCTCAGATGACTGATTCATTTGCCCTGTTTACAAGATGAAGTGTGGTAAAACCTAGTACACATGGATATATTTCTTCAACATGAAAATGAGCAATTTAAGACCATGCTGTATGATTTCTACTTCCTTTTTAGCGATATTAATATTTTTACTCCTAAACGAGAGAAGATATCAAAAATTCGTCTGGCAGATTTATTTAAATTGTTTTCTCCTTATTAGCTGATTATTTCAAGACAGTAAATACTATCGTATTAGCTAATTATGTAAATAACGAAATTATGGTTAATTGAGTTTTAGTCGAAACCGTTATTATTTTTTTACTTTGAAAAAATTACCCATCACGGCTAAAGCCCTTTTAAACAAAACCCCCAGAAAGATTTTTGATCTCTGCTCTCGTTTAAGCATTAAAAAAAGAAACTGAAAAAAAAAATTGTAGGAACTCTTCCCCGCAAAATCATTTTGTGGTTACCACAAAATAATTTTGTGGTGGCCAAAATATTTTAGTGGGGTTAACAAAATGATTTTGTGGTAACCACAAAAAAAGTTTTGCAGGGTAAAGACCCAGAAAACATTTGGTAGCCACCACAAAACATTTTTTTCTGTGTAGTTATTAAAAACATTAGGAACTAACGAACATGGCCTTAAGGTGTACAAGAAAGGTACCATTAGCTAGTCTTCTGACTACTATCCTACCAAATGAATTATTTAGTCCACAAGACCAACTTTCTTGTACAAGGCGCACACCTTTTAAACGATAAATTCATATTCTAAATGTGCATTTGGGAAAGTAGGGTGTTATTTGTGCAACATTTATTGAGTCTGCACGAATAAAATGTAAACACAGAAGCATTTCCGGCAGTCGATAGTATTCTAGGTTAAGTGATATGTTGCATGATTCGGCAATATGTGTTAAATTGCTTCTTTTGTAAAGCTAGACTCTCAAGAAATTCTACAAACTTCATTATTGTAACAAGTCCTGGTATGGTAGCTACTAGTATGATCGGCGGCGGTTCGCACGATACAAGTTCACTACATGTCGAGGTGAACAACGAGGTGTTCACTTAGCTATACTAAGGTTAATTCTACTACAGGTTAGTAAGATATGTTAAAAGTTTGGCACAAGGAAAATCCTGAATTTTAAGTTACATAAAGTCGATAATTTGAAATGTGGAATTGATTTCTTTTCACTTCAAAATTAAGTGAAATGACTTCTATCATATTCATGCCTATTTAAATATTATTTTACTACAGTTTCGCATTTTTCTGGTTCCTTATCGATAGCAGTGAAACTAGCGGCAGAAATTTTACCTGTGCCGAACTCTTCCATAGCAAAACAAATTTTCTTTCTAACCTGTAGTAGAATTGACTTTAGCTGTACAAGGTAAGTGTCGCATACTGTGTGTTATAATTAAGTGTGTTACTATTTATGATGTTTTTGTTACGTAGCGTGTGTTCACCTGGTTGTCGGGCAGCGACACCTTGACGGGTTTCTCGTTGTCGTCTCTCGACAGCTGCAGAGATCTCCGGCTGGACGCGCTGTTGGACCGCGACAGCATGGGCGTGCGCCTCTTGGTAGCTCCTCGGCCCGCCAGCAAGTTGTTCAGTAGCGATGGACTGCGCGCGCAGATGAACGCGTGGAAAGATGACACCGTGAAGACACCCAGGCGGTTCAGCGTGTTCTTCGTCGCCCGAGACACGTGTGTCAGCAGGCTCTGAAACAACATATGATAACATCTTGTGTGAGCTTTGTGTGATTACAGGCCCTCGTGGGCTGAGTGGTAGTGTGTTCACCCAGCT
This sequence comes from Medauroidea extradentata, assembly GCA_003012365.1. Classification (NCBI taxonomy): domain Eukaryota; kingdom Metazoa; phylum Arthropoda; class Insecta; order Phasmatodea; family Phasmatidae; genus Medauroidea; species Medauroidea extradentata. The sequence continues at coordinate 49,532 of PNEQ01002546.1, forward strand.
TCTGTCAGCTCGGGAGCTCAAGGTTTTCACACAGAAAAAACAGTTTTGTAGTGGCTACAAAATATTTTGTCAATTTAGACCCTACCAAATTATTTTGTTGTGAATACCAAATATTTTGCAGTGGCCACAAAACTTTTTGTTGGATAGCTTATTATTTTGTAATCACCAACAAATAACTTATTGAATACTGCAAAATATTTGGTGTTCATCACAAAAATGTTTGGTAGGGACTAAATTGACAAAATATTTTGTAGCCACAACAAAACAATTTTTTTCTGTGCAGGTTCGAACCCTGGTACAAGACCAGAAATTAAGCCGACTCTTCGTACTTCGGTTGAGCGGCCGACTTTGATGCCAGGGGTTAGTCGTTCGATTCCCAGGCTCTGCTGGGTGTTCAATTTGAGTTTTTCAATTAGAGACATTCCATTATTATTACAGTCACAGAAAATGTCACAACTGGGAATTGTATAATAATAATAATGTTTTAAAGGGTGGATGTTTAACTCGTTGGCGATGTTGTGACGTCATTAAGGAGCGTAACATTAAAAAACAAGTTGGTTGAGTTGCCGAGTTTGGTGCGAGGGGTTCTGGGTTAGATTCCCTAGCCCAGTTGGGTGTAAATTTGTGTTCGTCCAAACTAGTCTCAATACAACTGCCTCACAACTTTACTGGAGGTTATCACGTTAGTCAACTTCAATGGGGTAGGTGGGGGGATGTATGACGCAGCAGCGAGGTGAAATCATTGCAATGATACCAACCATTTGTTATAAAAATTTAATTTAAAAAGTGGTCAGACCACTCACCGCCTACCTTGGCGATCCGTTTTCGATTCCCACCGGAACGGGAGATTCTCGAGAAAACCCACCGAACAGCGGCATCGTCCGGCACGACTCTCAAATGCGGTAAATACGTAAGGCTGTGGGTTCTGATTCCCCTCTCCCTATTGGCTGGTTTGAACTGCACATGCATAATTTTGTACAGGTGCGAGGCGCGGAACGGTGCCGGTTATATAATTTTTTATTTTCGTTTCCTAACCTAACAAACTTTTGCAAATAGAGTATAGTTTCTTTTGAATGTTTTAAACTTATCTGAATTGACGTTAAAATAACTGTCACAGAGGACCGTGAAAAGAAGGGAATGGGTTCCCGCATAGAACGGTTGAGCAGAGACGCATTGACGAATGTGAGCAGCCCAACGAGCTTTATAGTTGACATAGAGGTGCGGAAACGTTTCCAAAGTGAAGCCCAATTGAACAGCTGTTTCGACCCCAGAAAACATGACGAACAGCAGTGTGGCCAACATTATGTTAAAAATCCGTCATTATGTTCGCATAAAATCCGTTACTTTATAGCTCAACTATATTCCCGCTAAACACAGGAAAAAATGCCAGTAATTATTGTAATATATTATACTGTTATAAAGTTTAAATTAGCATAATCGCTCTCGTCTCTCGACCGGAAATAGGAGTCCGCCATTTTATCTAGAGTCAAAATACCACGTTCAATTGGGCTTCACCTCAAAGCCTTGGATATTGATGTTTCCGCCCATCTATGTTTACTATATAGCTCGTTGGAGCAGCCAATAGGGAGACGAGGACAGCAGAAGCCACTGTCATGTTAGAAAAACCCTGGGTTCGACCACACCGAGAAATCGTGCTTGGATCGCCTTGGTGAAAGACGCCAACCACGGCTCCAATTTACAACAAGCTGAAGTGGAGATGTTCTGGGGTTTGTGAGGATTGACGTAAAGTCAATCATCTTTTCTGATGTCCTAAATTCATCCCACGTGTTCACAGTCACCCTCCCTTGAGGTAATTTATTTAATTGTTACGCCACATGACACTAGGTTATTTTTCGTACTTTTGTTTTGGTTACAAGAATACATTGATTCACGAGATTTTGGTCAACACTTATGTCTTAAGCACTGATGAGGGGTGACGTGATGTGAGTATAGAACGGCGCCGGAATGTAGGGGTGGGGGAAGCTAGAGATCCCCGAAAAAACCTGCCGACCAGTTGAACCGATCGGCACGATTCCCTAGTACGAAAATCCGGGGACCGGCACCAACGGGATTCGAACCCGAATCGCCTCGGCAGGAGGTAAGTGCTCTAGCCATTGCGCCACTGCCCCATGCTAGCATAGAGATGACTGGTGTTTGTGTCTGTAGTATATGTCGGTACCTTTGGGTTGGGAAGTTCACTGCCTTGCAGACTGGCCATGTAGCAACGCAGTCGGAACTGCTCGCAGTGCAACCTCTCCAAGTTCTCTTCCCACTGCGTGATCTGGCTGCCGATTTCTTGCTTCGTTTCAGGGTCGGACACCACGCTCTGCTGCAAGTCAGCCATGTGCTTCAACTTGTGATCCTGCGCAAACACTCTCACGCAATTGCACTGCCAGATTCACAACAAGACGAGCGGAGAGGTATAAGGCCGTTCAACTGGGCCAAATATAATTTCGTATTTGTCTCAAGTAGCGTTACTTTCGAAGTCGTTACTTGAAAGTACAATTTCCTCTTACACTGCACATTTAGCTCAGTCAGTTTTTTTCATGTTGGAGTTCCAAAGTCAAAATCAGCATCTTCTTACTTCATGATCACAGCAAAAACCAATAAACATAACGAAACTAAAGGTAATTTACATTGAAATAACATATCATGGGATGCGGCATTATGTATATAGATAAAAATTACAATATGCTTTTGTATTTAAGAAAACATTTCCGAAATTCCAAAATGTGTTATACTTTTAGCAGTTGTTTTAAAAAATACAAGAATATTTTCCAAAGCCTTTTTATGTGCTTCAAACCTTAGTCCGTGACATGTAGTTCCGATGTGAATTATTTCGTTTAACAATTTTTATTAGTTTCTGCGATGTAGGATGAAGTAATAACTTGCAAATTTCGATTGTGAAATGCCGCTCTACGAAAACACTGGCTGAGGTAATTTCTCTTGTCAAAGGAACATGTACCACCATGTAACAAGTAATTAACTAACACTATTTCAGATAAATATGAAATTGTGTTTTCCTCACTTGAACACCCCTTTTATAAGCCACGACTGCCAGGGTGGATGCTGGTTGCGAGACGCATAGAACTTCAATTTTTGCTCACATCACCAGTTTCCGCTTGAATGTCGCCCGCAAAATTGTAATATAAATTCATTCTACTAAAATTTTTTCTCACTTTTCTTTTATCTGCTTTTCAAACAGATGCTAATTTTGTCATAAATGTAGTTTGCGCAACACCGATATTCACTATGTGGCCATTAATCACCAAATTTACCTATCAAGTAACTAACCAGGGTCTGTAAGAGGGTTTGTATGATACAGGACCATATTTCGCTTCTACGGATTTGTGGAGGATTCATTCATCCTTCAACATGTCAAACAGATCTGTGGTGCTTTTCTAGAACGTACTAATTTTCTCATTAAAACCAAGTTACAAAGTAATTTTGTTACAAATGAAGCACTTTTATTTAGATAGATGTATGCATAAAACCGTGGTAAGGCTTTCCATTGTCTGTTTGTGTAAATAATTTACGTAATTATTATTAACATACATTTTAACTACCGAATTACATTGATGCATTATATTTCAGTATTAAAATTTACGTTCACATGTACACAATTCAAAATATTGCAATTGAAATATTCAGATTTGTTCTTGTACAAATTGTTAACATAGGTTTTACTCCCGAGCAAATTAAAAAAGGTTTATTTTTGTAAAATTACGTTTCTAAATAGTACTCAACAGAATTCTGTTTGGATAAAACAAATAATTTTATGTACTTATTGTACTATTTCATGTAAAAATTAATATTTTTATCATGTGAGTTTTGCAGTGTCTGTAGTACTTATTAATTAATTCAGCATGTTTAGGTCAGGTGCGGTGTTCCATTGGCAACGACGCTACTTATAAATTACATGTCCAAAATTATTAAAACATGGAGGACTCTTTAAGAAGCAGAAGAAAATTAAACAAGTTTTCAGGTGCCACGTAACTGTATGAAAACATTATCAAATATCAGGTACTTCGATCGTTCTACTCTAGTAACGTTTTATACTAGCCGATTCTTGGTTGAAGTGCAATGATGCACTCACATTTCCATTTAACCACAATGCCACACATTCTTTAGTGGATAGAATGACTAATCTTGTATGAGACAATTTGCTATCAGCCGTTCAAGTTCACGCCTTGAGTTCATACCAACAGCCATCCAAATTGCCAGGAAGTGTCTTGTGATAAACGGCCATATAGTGACATGTCAATGCATTTGAATATTATAATTTACGTATGAAAATACCAAAGATTATATTTTCACCAATTGTAAAATGTAAAACGTGGTTTTTGAAAGGGATTAATCAAATTTAGTATCGTACAAGTCATAAATCTGGTTTTGCTCAATGCAATAATTTTTTAGCTCCTCTCAAGTATTTATTCGCCCAGGTGCGTTTCAAGTATACAACGGCAGTCGTGCGATGTACACACTCCGAATATGATTAGACGTTTGCCTAAACATATAACATGACCACATACATGCTACAGTATATACATGCAAAAATACATCCAATGATTAAACAAGTATTAAAACACACGGAGGACACACACATAAAGCAGTAAATAAATTTTCTTACGCTCTATACACATTTTGTAAAACCCATAAAAGGAAAACAAAATGTATGTCAAACAACAATATTTCATTCCATCACACTGTCACAACATCTATGGCGGCACGTCTTTGTACTACACAAACATGACTTCGGCGTCTACTGTATAGGCCTACTACTCAGTATACAGGCGAAGAAAATGATACGAATTTGTTTCATGATTCAAAGTCATGTCAGTATAATATTTTTCATGGATAATTTTTAAAGGCAGTTAAGTCATGCAATATATGAATTGGCAAATAGTTCCTGTGTATATATATGTGAAAACTTCACATGATTTTGAATTTTAAAATGATGCACTTCCAGGCTTATTCACGAAAAAACTAGACCGAAGCCTCACGACGCATCATACCCTATTTATCCTGCAACCAAATCTAGGAAAATGGCAGGCAACTTTTGTTCGCAAAATTTTGTAAGGTTGGCCAAGATAATATATTTATTTGCTCATGTGCTTGTAACATGTACAGATAATAATCTTAAAGGTGTTTTCGTTGGTTATGTAATACTTATTTTGTTAAAACTTTATTAAATTTCTTACTTATACATGTTTAAATGTTGTTTCCTATTTTAAATTTATCTTCAGTAGTTATGTTTGGGTTCTCTACCAAACTGATTTTCCTGTGTCGACGTACTGATATTTTTTTCTGGGTAACAAAGAGTCAGCAGAGATACAATAACGACATTCAGACAGACGATGCTGACCAAATCACTAACTGCTTGCTGGACATATTTAATATGCGAATGTTTCAGAACAGAAGTGTAGCTTATGTTAGACAACCCTGAGGAATGACAGGTGCTTACATCTGTACTTACAATAAACATATATTCTAGGTTTTGTGGAAGAATAATCCTTAAAATACACTGTTAGAAAAAATTTTCGTGAAATTACGGAAAAGTGCTGGCAAAAAATTATCCAGAAGTCTTCCTAAAGTAACGGACACTCAGTTTTTCTTGATAACGGAACCCTCCGTAAAAAAACGGACAGTCCGTTTCCCACAGAAAAAAATTAAATTTCTGTAATCTACTAGCACTCAATTTTCTAGAAATATTACATTTTCTTATTAGTTATATGTTATCGAGATTCTAACGCACTATTTAGTAACCTGAAAATTTTTTCGGAGTTGCTGAGTTTCAAACCCACGACCTTATTATTGCCAGGCAGAAGCTCTAACCATTGAACAACAGTGACAATTTATGAGTACAAGAGTTCCATGCGGTGGTAAGATATCAATTTTATAAGAGACAACTTTTGTATTTGACATCCAGGATTCATAGTGATTATTAATACCACTTTTTTTTAAGAAACACAGTAAAATATGCTTTAAAATTGTAGAAACATATTTTCATGAATTTATGGAAAGTTACGGTCAAACATCCGTAAACTGGCTATACGGACAAATTTCCGTAAACAAAATATTACGGAAGCCACTTCCGTAAAATTACAGTACTTTTCTGTAAATATTTACGTGAATTTACGGAAATTTTTAACAGTGTAGCCGCAATCGTTCTCAGCACATAGCTAAATTAAATGTTGAGTTCCATGACAGGATCACTGAAGTGTATACGCATCATTTGGAAATCAGGCACGACGTAATAGGAAAGACCTCCAGTTTCGCTTAAGTATTTTATGCAAAGCGATTTATAAACGTCAATTTACGTGCACAATGTCACAACACTATACGCAGATAGTCCACACTTGCGCTCTACGTCCATGTATTATTTTAAGTATGTTATGACAAGTAAAAGTAGAATCATTATTGGACTGCTCAGGATTTTAACCTCCAATCAAAATATGCAGGTCAGAATAGTAGCAGGATAAGTAAGATATCTGTGGAGCACAAGAGGGGACAAATTTCATTGCTATGTTACCAAACTGTGTATCTAAAATGTCTTTATGAAACAATTTGCCACAAACATTTTCGTCTCCAGTTTGGCCCAGACCTGTACATTCTCTTTTCTACTGTTGTAAGTCTACGCCTTATTTCTGCGTTTGTGCGAAACATTCGTTGATCACAAACGTTTTACAAATTATCCACAAAGCAACTGATTTATCTGTGTTTTCCCACCATTCCATGCATATCTATATCGTTTTCTTACTTGATATATTATATTTAGATAAATTAAGTTCATAATAGATCAGAACGTATGTCAGAAAAGCCAACAAGACCGCTGAATAATTCAGAGCAACCAAAAGAGGACGTCATTTCAATTTTCGTCATAGGCAGGAACAACCTGATTCTTTCTGGTCGTGTGGTGTAATTCTTACCATTGAGGAGTGCTGGTAGGAGACGATATAAATTCCAGAAAATCACATTTTGAGGTTTTCCAGTGAAAGAATTATATGTCCTGTTGCTAATACCGTAGGAAGTGATATAAGCGCCAATAATGCATTGCACAGCTCAAACAAACGTCCGTAAAATGCACTTGGTGTAACTCCATAAAGTGCCACTTGAAGTAACATGTTTCTAACATTTTTCTGTAACAGTTATTTTCATACATACAATCTTGTAAATAAATGTAACACAGCATGCGAATTATAAAATTATTCGTGACATGCTATTTTTTCTCTTTCATTTCCTGAAAAACTTACTATTTGGCACTTATATCTTTTCCCACAAACACTCCTCAATTATATTTTTCTTTATGTAGTTTACAGCTCCACTGCAGCGGTGTCTGATGCAGTCTGCAGTTCCTACGCTTCACCAAACCACCGTTCAATTATATAGTATTTAAAACGTGGTAGGTTTTGAAAGAAAATAATTTAATGACATTAGATAGCGCAAGGCCCAAGAATTACCTGCTACTGATATTAAGTATCGCTCCGCAAAGTGTACATGTTATATCTTCTTTTAAATCTAACATCGGAGTGTCACTCAAAGAATCTGCGAAGTAGTGACTTTTATATACAAACCCTACAATAGTTAGTGCACATAACGAAACGCAATTATTTTGACTGGGCACAAATTTAAAAAGCATTTTTTAAAAATAAGCTTTAAAGCTTAAAACAAACTTCGTATTTTTCCACTAAGCACTTCTGTTTGCGTTAAACATTTCCTGATACTGACGTGTATTTGAGTCTAGGTTTTAATGAAAAGGGCAGTTCTGTCCTTCAACAAACTTTTAGCAAACTCAAAATAATTGATACAAACGTTTTGAAAAAAAAAAGTATTTGCCTCTACTCAAATAAATTAAGAACATGCAAACTAATTATACTGAGAAGATTAATAGCTGCGAAAATAAAAATTATCTAAAAAATTTTTCAATGTTAACAAAATTTTAGACCTTAATTTATTAGCCACCGATACTGAACTATTTCAGTTCTTTAAGCTATTCGCCTTAGGGTAAATTTTATCGAAAATATAAATACACACTTCTTGTTGTTTTCTCGTTTCATATGGTCAACGATTTTGAACTGACAACCGGCTCTCCGAACCGTTAATTTTAACATGTTAAAAGAAAATAAAAGAAAACAAAAAAAGTGACAGGAAAAAATGAAGCATCATATTCATGCTTCGGCTTCATGTATTGTTCAAGACGTTCGAAATCGACACGTTAAAATGTCTCTCCCATATGTTCTTATGGTATCGGCCTGAATTCGTTAGGAATCGTATATCTGTACAAGAATATAATTTGCTGCTGCGAATTCAACTATATGTACCCCTCAATCGACGGCGTACATAACTGTGTCTCGTAAAATACGGGCTGTGCTTCGCATTGTTGTTTCATAAAATTGTCACCTATTCCTCTAGAATAATGAAAACGACGTTGAGAATCTTATCATGTGTCCTCAGACTTCTACACTATCAAACCTTACTCCGGTCTCTTAGCGGTTTTCAAGCAAATCATGTTTAAATTGAACGGATTTTCTGTTACTGTAGATAATTCTGGCGTCTTAAGGTAAGTTTTAATAGTTGAACACCATATTGAAATCAACAGGTTGTCAGTAATTTTTATCTTCACGATTTTAATTATTCTGTACTTTACATTCCAAACTTGACAATTGGAACGGGTATTAAGTGATAAAAAATAATACATGCACGTTAATTAAATTAATAAGTTTTTAGTATTTTGATAACAAGCATTCCGATTATTAGGAACCACAAATCAAATGAATATTTAAAAATCGAAGCATGTATTTTTGCAGAAGAAAAACATTATGAATGTAAGGGATCAAACAACGCTGATATGTTAGTCTGATTTTATCTGAGTTGGTTAAACCCACGCTGGGGAATATCAGTTGTTAGCGCGATACGATGGACCGTAGGAGATAGACGTCAATTCTTGTGCGGACCTTTGCTTTTGGAGCAGAGTTGCAATAAGTTTATCGTCGGAGATCGGCAGGTGAATCAGAGATCACATAGCAGTGTTCCGCGTCTCTTTAGCTGGTGGTGCAACTGACATGTAGTCTGCATACACTTACTCTAATACGTGTTCTCTGTGACGTCACATATAATCAGTGAATATTTATTGGTTTACCAGTGGTTATACAATGATTCCGGATGTAGCTGTTTCAAATAATCAAATCAGCGGAATCACGCTGGTACTCAAATAATATTCACTGATTTCAGTGCAGACAAACTCAAAAATGGAATACCCATTTAATATTTTGGAAATGCCTGGTTGGGAAGATTGATTAACACGCCGATTTCAGTGCAGGTATTCTGAAAGCGAATCACACTATTTCAATATTTTGAACCTGCTCCATCGGGAATCAGTAATTAACATTTTCTGATTTCAATGCAGGCATTCCAAAAGTGAATTACTGATTTAATATTTTGAAACTATTCCATTGGAAACCAGTTATGAGCATTCACTTATTTCAGTACACACATTTCCAAAAATTAATCACTGAATTTAAATTTAGAAACTACTTCGGAAATAAGTGAAAATCAACTTGTTAGCGAAGAAATTTAGTTATTATGATTTACTTAAAGAGAACCTCGCATGCTTACTGTAGACCATTAGAAGCTTTCCTGTTCTGAAATATTAAGATTATATCCGAGCACATTTTATCACCATACAGCATAGATCGTGACACGTCACTTGCTGTTGCAAATCAACAGTAACTAAAGCCAAATATGGAAGCAAACATCCTGCCATATTAACTGCTCAAATTAGGCCCAACAAATTCAGAAAATTGCTACTTGGTTGACGAAAATGCTTATGGCAAAAACGATCTTTGTATTTACTAGAATGTTTGGCTAGTTCGTGTTGGAATTGTTATTTATGCTACCGTAAGAGATACATTGGGCTGCTGTTGCTGGCAGATTTTTCTGTTAATATTTGATTTAACTGAATATATTTATTTATTAAAGTGGGAACGTACAGAACATATAATGTAGATATATAAAAATTGCACGCGATTTTTAAGTTGAATTACTTCTCTTATACAACAGAGAGATCAAGGGACAAGGGGCATGCGAGGACATTGCTCACGGCGTCACACAGTCACACGACATCAAAGAGGATAAAGGAATCTGAGGGCAGACGACACAGCATTTGCAGCATAGGCTTCAATTGGCTGCGCGTAGAGTTGTTCAGCAAATCCACCACCACACCTCTGTCAGCGCGACAGTCACCTTGCAGCTCGTCGTCGCATATTTCACCAACACCAAACACACATGCAACATACCTCGACCATTTGACTGCTGTTCTTCTGCCCGGTTGACGACTTCTTGTATCGACTGCTAGTTCGACCGGTTAGCTGCTAATCATCATGACACAGCTACTAGCAGTGACGTCGTTATGACAAAACAATATATTTGGCTGGTATTCCAGAACCATCGCAGGACTTGTGCACTCGGCACAGGTATTGGTTGAATATTTGCCCGTTTTGAAAGATGACAACGCTGTCGGAATCATCTCGGAGAAATTGTATAGAACTTTTGCTCGTGTTAAAAGATGAGTGAAAATCAAAATACAGAAATTCCAGGCAATTTGCACCTGAAAAATAATTTTTTTCGGCGTAAATTACCAAATTAAAACTAATAAATAACCAGAAGCTGACAATTAAAACAAATATTGCAGGGAGGTATCTCGATGACTTATTTACAAACGTGTGCTGGGGTACGTGAAGAATATTCGTACTGAATGAGTTATGCTCAAGACGTTTTACCCGACAGGTCTACGCGTTTCACTTCAAGGAACGCCACGTGCGCAAAATGATCACATGAATCTTAGACGAAAATAACAATTTTTAAAGTATTGATATGTTTTGAAATGCCACATTTAATTCTAAACCTTGCAGCAGAAATTTGCGAATAGCTGGCATGTTTACTGTTATTGCTTTCGAAACATTTATTCTGGAGGCAATTAATAAAGAAATTTATTATTTGATTTACAAATGAATCTTTGCAATAAATCTTCTATTTATTAAACGTTTTGGGTTTGGGATAATATAATTTCTCCTTGATACGGAATTTGCTGTATATTATTTATTTTTATTATTTTATGCGTTTAATTTCAATCAGACTCAGTTAAACACTAAATAAGATTCAAAAACATAATAAAAATTTCAGATTAATATATGAATTTAATATTCCTGATATAGTAAATTAAATGACGTAGGACGGAAATTTTTTCGCCGAAGTGACTATTCATTCAAAAGTTACATGGAAACAAATTTCGAAGCACTCGATTTTCATCACAACGCTTTGCACAAATGGTAATGTAGAAAAGGGAATATTTACAGTTCACTCTTACAATGTAGCGTCGTTTCTTTGGGGTGATATGGTGTTTTGTGATAATTCATTTAGTAAGATGAGGCAGTACATTTTTCGAGTTTTTTGTTTAATAACATTTACACGGACTCTTGCCATTCTTCAACGTAGTTGAAATATGCTTCCTAATATTTGCTGACATTTTTTTTTCCGAGTTATTTGTACAATGTTGGATGTAATATGAAAATTTGCTGTATTTCTAATCATTGAAATTAATTTTCTCTTTTACATAATTTTCATAAAACAATTGTATTATATTCTTAGAACTTTATTTTTCTGAGATCATATACATAGCTGTGTTTGATAAGCATATAGCTCGCCGAATACATAAAGTCGAGTTTAGTATAATGTTGGACCTGCTTTCAAGAGCCCATTGGTTCGAACTTAGAGCAGTGTAAATATTTTTTTTATACGCACGTGCAAGGGGGCTGTTAGACTGTAGACGTTAGTGGCACGTTATAATTAATATGAGGTTATACATAATATGCCGAAAAGTAATAGGGATTGGTTGTCAGGTTCCTCAGCTGTTTCTTGGCACAACAAACTCCAGGAACTTTATCTAAGGGCCAAAATATTTCATGCACTTAGTTGTTTACATATAGAGGCATTGAATGATGTTTAGAGATGCTAACTGTTTCTGTGAAGTGAAAGTCGTTCAAAAATAACACTTCACTTATTTTTACTTTATAGACCTCTAAATCTTGTACAATATAAAATTACTTTTTATTTTTATTCTTGGAAACCCATCTTAAAAGCAAATATTTCTATTCCTACAACAGTTATTCTCATAAACAATAAAATATACGTGTGTAACAAAGATCGATTACTTATTTTGATTGTTATAACGGAAATGAAATCATGAGGAATATATGTTAACACTTTTACTCTACAATAATTTTGGAAAAAAGTATGTCTACGCTGGGGACTCGAACGTGTGTCCTCAACGCCTTTCAAATGCTCTATTTACGAACATAGCCTTTTAAACGCACATTCATAAAATTCTTTTTTATATTTGTTCTAAATACCTTTCAGTTATTTGACTTCGTTAGTAAATAATTTTTGAAAATTTTTTTTTCTTTATTTCATTAACGATAGCAGAATCATTACAATTTCCGACAAACCAGTGAATTTATTTAACTACGAAATTTCTTAACTTTTACTACAAAGTGGCTATATACACAAGTTTCTTTAAAAAAAAAATGATTCTACGAGTAAAAAGGTTCCTCAAAGCGGAGGAAAAAAATATGTAACTAAAAAATTATACTGCGTACGGTTTTACACGAAATATAGGATTCACCCAGAACGTTAGAGTAATGTCTTTGATGCAAAATTTTAGTAATACTGTAACCACAATAGTATGACGGACACGACGCGAAGACGCTATGCGACTCTGAAAATTCTCGTTATTGCAAACAATACACTAACCTTTTGTACGACAGCCATTGATGTTTACATTATTTAATTATTTTTTAAGTTTGTTCGTAATATATATCCAATACCCACTAGAATTCCCACGTGTGAAAACAACATCACAATTACACGCTTGCTTGGAGCGATTATGATTTTATTATAATAATAAACAAAAATCTCTTGTCAAATAAACAAATGCAATTTACTAACACCTCACCAGTTTCGCAAACTTTTGGGTACAAAATTAAATTCCGTTCATCAGCTTTGTTGCGTCCGCAACACGAGTAAAATTGAAATACGCTCTATTCGGAAATCACATCGCGTCCACAATTTTTGCCACGCTGACGTCATAGAAGCCTCGGCGCTGATTGGCTGGCTGGATACTTAATCCGCATCGCGTCCGTCGAGCTTTTGTGATTCCAGCATGACGAGAACAGCACCGTGGTGGTCGCAGCGAACTTCTCCCTGCCTTGGCGAACTTACCGATTCGATGGCTTTCTCCAGGCGGAAGATTTCCTCCTGCAAGAGGTGCAGAGTGCCAGTCTTACCACGATGCCTCGCGAACGCCGCAGCACACGCCGAGTGTATGCTGTTGACCCAGTTCTCTAACTCTACCTGGCAGGGTGCCTGCAACACATGTTTACATATCCCCCACACTGTCAGCATCATTCTATCTACTCTGTCACATATCAACATTTCTCTCAAAGGAAGAGGAGGGTACACTATAGAAACATATTTGTAACTTTAACCACACTGATGTTTATGAATGTAAATTTAGTAGTGTTGCTATTAAATTTTAGGAAACAGACAATTGCAGATGCCCCACAGACGTTAGAAACACACAACTGAAAAAGCCACATAACTAGCAAAGTCTCATGTTAGAACCATCACTCGGTACACTGAAAAAAAGAGTACAATTACAGGTACCATACTTGTGTTAAAATAGGGACAACAAAGCAGTTTGGTTGTCAGTACTACTCTAGACAGTTCCTTATGCAATCTGTTTTGTAGACGTTACCATCTAATGTGTAAAGCAACAAGGCTCTTTGTTTCTTCTACACAACAGATTGTTGAAGGAACTGTCCAGAGTAGTACCAACAACCAAATTGTTTGGTTGTCCCTAGTTTAACACAAGTATGGTTCCTGCAACTATAGGCTACTCTTTTTTCAGTGTAGAAACACACAGCTTAGAGCAAACATCGGTTAGAAAAACAGGTGACAGGAACGTCTAATGTGAAAATGTCAGACGTTAAAACATACATTAGAATTGCTATACTTTATAAAACACATCACAAAGAAGTTCCGTTGTGTAGGACATTCTATATTCTGTGTTTCTGTGGTGGGTTATTCTGTCATATTCGTTTCTAAAACCTGGCAGCATCCCTCAATTATATACTCATATATCGAGGGAGTAATTTTTGGTGAAAATTATTTTACAACAACCGGTCTTAGTGTCTTTCGTGCACACCTGCAGCATTGCTTCATGATCAGTCATTTGGATGTTTTTAACTCTCAGTGTGTCGAGGTTATAACCACAAATCACATATTTGTGAGGTAACGGTAACCTTGTTCTGATTGGCAAAGTCAAACGAGGGACGGCTCTGTACAAATACACTCTGCTAATATCCATGAATCATATATGCAGACGTGCACGTAAGACAATGAAACAACTTGGTGCCAAATTTTTTCCCCAATAATCATTAGTTCTACTTCCAGCCTTATATTGTAACAGTTCCAGGAGATTGCTTTATTAACAAGTTGAAACATGGCAAGTATATTTCTGTTTAGGAAGCTTTCATTGCAGTGTGTTAGAAATATAACAATTTCCGTGGACGGACGTCATTGTGAGCTAATATTTCTGTCATAGAAAACACGCGATAAATAAAAAGTAAGGGAAAGTATTAGCAAATGTCATCCCAGTAAATACAGTAAGATTGGTAAATTTTCTTACTCCAAAAATGGAAGTTCCAGTGGTGCGGGAATTTTACAATAAAATATTTCTATCATTCGCATACAATTTTTTCACTTTCCTTATACAGCCAGCTTGTGTATAGGAAAATACTTCAATGGCATAACGTAAACCTAGGCTACTTTGAATATTTTTTTCAGGGTTGCTTTGATAATTAAAAATATTATTTTTTTTGTCTTTTGGTAAGTAAATAGATAATCGAAGCCGAGAACTTAAAATTTTCTTTCGCTACGTATAGTTAACGCTTGATACTTTCCCCAACAGAATACACTAAAAGAAAATTTTTGAGTGGCGTACTTTACCCGACAAGGTTACCGTAACTCAGGTTCCGGTAGTTGCTATAAATGAAAGGAAATTATTTTGCCGTATGCAAGTTCCCAGAACTCTTGTACGCACTTGTGTTGCAGGTACAAACAATTAAGTACAGCGAACAAATGTATTGCGTAAAAAAATTACGAGACAAGAATAAAGACGTGATCAGACCAGGAAAAGAAGAGCAAATATATCAGTAGTGTAAAGAAAGACAGCCAAACTGGTCGAGGATAATACAGAAGAACAGAGACTTGGTTATATGTAATCCAGTCTACTAGAATTCCTCAGTATGTTGTACATGTACCTGAAGACGGGAGCAGATACCAGTTCCCGAAACGCTACATCTGTAGTCGAATGAAGCCCGCTTTCACATGTGTTATTTTCGTTGTGTCTTCTGTGCTTACATACATTATATTCTGTGCTCGTTCGTGTTATACTCTTCAAATTCCAATTTTTTGGCAATTTTTCCCACATAAAATTGTTTACTCTGCTTTTGGTTTGTTACTTCTTCTTTATACGACCGTTTTTTTCTTTCTGGAAATGTATGAATATTATGTGTTTGTTGAGAACAGCTTAAACTGGCTTTGGTACTTGTTTGACTGTGGATTTTCTGCGATTCGACAAATTTCACTCACAATGGCGTACAACAATGGGCAAACTGTTAAGATTATACTAAAGCCCGTTTCGTATAATTTCAGTAAACTCGAAGCGTTCTGAAGTAACTAAATATTTACAAAATGTAATGGTAGTTAAATTACACGTAAAAAACTAACTGTATGTATAGTAAAATTGAAATACTAGGTTCATTTTAAAACTATATTTGGCTACAGGCATTTCTCAAAAAATTTACAACTCATAAAATGTATGCGCTATCAAAACTGTCGGACTGAAGCATAGTTGTCTAACGTATCGTCAATAACAAACTCTTCAACTAAGATGTGTCAGATTTGGACAATTTTCCTCTATCAGGAGAGACGTCCATTATTACTGTTTCAAGTTACTTTTATCTATGATTGTACATGTAATTGTAATTGCTTTTGGTGGAATATTTCATATATTTACATAGGTATTTTTGTGTAACATTGGCAGACACCAAAATAGTATTACATTAGAGATAGCATTCATTTTTACCGGTAACAATTGGATTGCTGAAAATAATGTGAACAATTTTGAAAATAGTTTTGTCAAATATACAGAGGATAACATTTTTCCCACATTTACAAATAAATTCTTTGGAATCTAGTTTTCGAAATAATGTTTTGAAAGCTTACAAAAATGTTGTAAGCTTTACAGGAAAAGATGGAAATGTTCAAATATATGTGTGTATTTACGAACTTTTTTTTGTATATTTACAAATACATTTTGAACATTTAAAACGAAATTTTAAAACAGTTGTGTCAAGTGACAATTTTTTTTGACAGCCAGATTTCAAGAGTTTTTTTTTTCTTAAAGCGAGGGAGCATGAGAGGGGTTCGCTAGCCACACATACAGTATAAGAAATTTTTATGTTAACAATGTTACACTTAAAGTATTAGACAAAATATGTAAATTTTCTCAATACGGCAATACACTTTACACAAATTCACGTTGGACAATATCAGTTTGAAAGATATATTTTTAATACGTTTCATTGAGAAATAATTACAATTAAACTTGCGACACTTTGTGTTGTTTGTTGCTCGTTCGTGACCCGCGTTTGGTGATGATAAGAGGTGTCGCTGCTCTGTCTCTTACGTGAGTAATGCTGGATGATTGGGTTCGTATTTAGTAATGTTGTAGTATGCCCGGCTAGCTTTAATTAAAATAAAATAACAAAGAGGTTTCTTTTTTAAATCGGCCTAAGGGACTCACGCACTGCGGGTTGCGTCACGAGAGGTAGATACTTAAAAGTTTCTTTCGACGAAAATAATAGGCGCTTCCTCCGGCGGCCTTTGATCGGTCACGACGTTAATTATGTTGCAGGTACCGGCCGCGATCACCCGAAAAGTCCACCCACCGGTGACCCCGAGCTCGCTGTCCACCGTCCTTACAAACCCGACGACGAAGATCCCGACACCTGTCCTCCCGAGTTCACACACACCCGGC
>PNEQ01002546.1:67689-84715 GCA_003012365.1 Medauroidea extradentata
ATGTGGTAAGGCTCACGCATCATCTGCTCTATTGTCGCCAGACCGGCGGGCAATTATCACTCTTAAAACTAAAATCATTATACATAAAATTATCTTAATGTTACTAGCATATTCGAGTCTGTGACATTCCACAGGTTAAAACGATACCAGACACGATACCTCTGTGATAGTATTAGTTATAGTCATATTTTCTACAGTGATTATACTGGCCTATCATAGGATCCCACAGACCCCTCACAATCAATACTGAAGTTAAAATGGATGGCAATATGTTACATATGACAATAAAGGCCCCTTCATTACAATCAATCATCATAATTAACCTAAACCACATTAATATATATATATAAAAGTATCAATAAAATAGGACCGTCACAAACTTATCCGCCGAAACTTGGTAAGCGGATCCCTTCTGTGGTATTTCTGCTTGGTCTTGGAACACCGTTAATTTTTTAGGAAATGTTTAAGCCTATTCTAAGCATTTAGATAAAATTTGGAACGAAATTACAATCGTATAACCAAGCTCACGTACGGGAAAAATATATTGTGACAGCTAAAAAACAGTTCGTTAGTACTGAGCCTATGAAATATATTTTTTTCTGGCCACGAAAATATTTTGCTAACAAACACATACAATTGAGGTCAAGAAAAAATACTGTCGTGTTTACTGCAAAATATTTTGGCAGGGAAAATTTACTACAGGCACTATCAAAGTTCTCCACCGTAGCTGATACTCTACTTTACGAACCGCCATACTTCGACAGTTAACCGAGGGATAAAAGAATGGCCAGGATATGTTATGCAGAAACTTTTCATCCTGGATTCACAAGCGAAGAGTGTGGAGTGGTTTCCCCAAACTGTAGAAATGAATGGTCCCAATCTGCTTTCCAATAAAAATTTTCTTTGCGACAAAGTTACTAAGCAGTGGTTGATACTAAAAAAAATTTCTTTGCAGCAACAGACATTTTGTTATTGAAAATGAAATGTTTTTTTAGAGTAGCTGAGCTACGGACATCACAGCAGATTTTGTCAGACGTTAGAACTAGGCGTTGCTCCGAATCCTGAAGACTGAAATGAAATGAACGCTTGCAATTAAGAAGCAATGGAATGCAAATGATACAGGAATATGGAGCGGTTAACAGCAGCGTCGGCCACGTTTTCTGCATCGGGACCGTCCCGGCCGGCAATTGAACCCGGATCACC
This sequence comes from Medauroidea extradentata, assembly GCA_003012365.1. Lineage (NCBI taxonomy): Eukaryota > Metazoa > Arthropoda > Insecta > Phasmatodea > Phasmatidae > Medauroidea > Medauroidea extradentata. The sequence goes on from PNEQ01002546.1 coordinate 68,893, forward strand.
GTGGCGAGATGCGAGTGGCCATCATATCATTGCACCGCCCCAGGCATTGCCGTTGAAGGTAAAACATTATCTTTCTTTTGAAATCTGTATAACGTAGAATGCGTTTCCTGTGCGTGTTCCTCATGTGCAGCTTACTGATTCACATTTTCTTAGATGTTTCTTTTTTTAGTTATTACTAGTGACTTCTTGTCGAAAACACCAGAAGTGTGCTTTCTACATTTAGGCCACTAATAGCAAGTATGAATCTTACACTGAGAAAAAGGATTTGTTGAGTTAACCAAACATTTGTTTGTATATGTGAAACCAACTATGAAGTGTGTTGATTCAAACAAATATTATATTGAACACCTGATTTTGTTAAATCAACAATGTTGAATTATTGTTTCAACATCTGGTTTAGTTATTTTAACTAAATGAGATTATGAAATAACGTGACTGCTTTGTTGATCTAACAAAAAATGGTTGTCAACTAAATATTTGTTTAAAACAACACTACATCGTTGGTTGCACATATATGAACAAATATTTGTTTGAATCAACCAATTTTTTCTCTCTGTGTACCATATTACAATTACTGCTACCAAAACAAATAATGTAATGCTAGTAGAATGTTGTCAAAGTTGGCAATGGAACGTATGCACTCCGTCTTACGTGGCGACAGTGGTAAATTAACGCGGTTACACGGACAACTAGTGACGTGTAGCAAGACGTGGGCAGAGAGATGAAGGATTCAGGTTAATTGTGAAACGGATGGCTACTTATTCATTCAGGGATTATCTCATTATTATATTTATAATAGATATCATGTTAGTTTCGTTATTTTTTGCTGAATGTTGGAGTATGTAGCATAAGAGTAGAATATGAGGAAATTGAGGTGTGGGAGCTGGAGAATGTTCAAATATGGGCATAGAGATGGCTGAAGGATAAATGGAGAAGGCAAGTTGTCACACGATCGAAAAAAAATCCTGAAATGATGTACACAGAGCAGCATTGATTGGCGTTGTCTGATTAAAATAAAGTAATATTTAATTTGTTTACATAAGTTACGATATTTGAAAATTATGTGTATTGTTACGGTGTCGCAATCCCGCGGCGTCGGTGGCATCGCAGGACGGCAGTAAGTGGGTGCCGGGTAATCAACAACTAACCAAAAAGAGGCGGATTGCGGCAACAGAGGTGTCCCAACGAGCTTATCATGTACCACCGCCGCAAACTTGCTTCGTGCGCAAACCCTGCTAACGTTGAGTTTGCTTCGAACGGGATTATGTACAACCAAGTTGCGTTCGCGCTCGCGAGTGCAGACGCATAGACGAAGAAGAAAACTGACGTAAATTTGCGCGGCTATGGGAGGCCGCGTTAAGTAACGAAATCTTTGCATCACTCGTCTAAATAATTAATTAAACAATGTCTTTAATAAAATCATGATCGTAGAATGATTTTGCAATACCGAAAACTGTTTAAAATAGGCTTTCTTTGTCGAAATTCACTTCCGTAACAAGCTTGTATGTTCTGAAATGACAGAGGTGGAATCATAACCTAATTCTGTAGTTTTTGTTTTCATCAAAGGCTAATGAATGGACAACCCCACGCACAGCTGCAGTATTTATTTTTTGGTTATGTTTTTTATGTAAGGGAGAGTAGCAAAATAGTGTATACTTGTGAAAAGTAGGCAAATACTGGACATGTGCAACCCATTTGCAATGAACAGTATCAATTTTCAAATGCTACTTCACATCAGCAGAGGGTCGTGATTTTTGTCACAAATTGTCGGTATTAGATGTTAGCTGGAAGTTTCTGAAGTAAAATTATACCTTAGAAAAGCGTCGGTGTTACGTAATAGGCAGAAACAACTTTTCATATTTCAATGAATTGATATTTTGTACCTCTTTTGAACCCTGCAAAAGGCCACATGATTGCTATGTCCGAGTATTTTGTAGGTTACGTATCTGTAGTAAGCCTACATGAAAGTAATCACCGGTATTAACAGAACTACAGTAAGGCAACAATGAAATCATATTCCAGTCTATAAGATGTCCGCTATTTTTATTTTACAGTATTTGCTCTCGTGTAAAATTGTTTGCAAGAACCTATTCCGTGAAATATATTAGTTGTGTTTCATATTTATCTACATGTTATCTAATACATGTTGCTCATTTCAAATGACTATCAACACAGCAAAATAGCTTCAATGCTGGAATATGCAGCCGCAGAGTGGGATATGTACGTTGCAACTGAGGTGCAGGAACTGATGAAGGTACAAAGAAGGGCATCGAGATGGGTGAAGGGTAGGCCCTAGGTGGAGAAGGGAAGGGCAGGTTGGAAGGAGTAAAGTAGTTAATTGGTAGGCCATCTGTATTAAAGGAAATGAGATGGAGTGAAGGATGGGGGGAGGGTTAAAACATTGGTAAAAACTGTAGGCCTATAGTGAGGATTGGGAGGGTTTCACTGCCAGCTAAGGTAAAGTATAGTGGAAGAGGAAACACCAGTGAGATGATTCAAAGGTCGTGGTGGAGAACGGAGCAGAGGAGACAGTCTATGCTCGTGACGTCGGCCGTATTTTGTAAGATCACTTAGGGAGTTGGAAGTTGTGGAAGGGTAGGACAGGTTGGTGTAGATGGGCAGGAAAAAGTCATCTCGCCACAGGGTGACAGCTAAAATGCGAGTTTATTATGCACAGGGGGAGGGGCGTTACCTTGAAATAATTTTTGTGCTTAATTATTCTGCCTTTTACTGTATATGGCAGGAAATTAAGTTTTCTGTTCGACTTGATATAGGCCAATTGCAAGTACATCAAATTTCAAAGTAAGTAAACTATAATTTTCTTTACGTACGACTCATTTTCATCACTGTAGAAACATTTTCTATTAATAAACCTTACCTGTAAAACCAATAGTTTAGTCCCTACACGATGAGCAGCTTCTGCTGATATTTACCCTCTGTTAAATACATGATCGACACGAGAGTTCACTTCTTACTAAATTCCACTGATTTGCCGTGTTCGCAACACTAAAAAAGCTTTAATAACTACACTAAAGTATTCCATTTCTATCCAAATTTTATATGTTATCAAACTGACATAACACAAGTAAACTCTCCTGCGAGTCATATTCGGCTGCATCGATGTCTAATGCGTAGCAAACAGAATGAAGTGCATAAAAAATCTACCGTATAATAAAGCCTTTAATTAATGCAGGCATATAAATAACGAGCATTTAATCGCCTACACGATTTATTCAACTTATACGTATTTCGGAAATACGTTTTTCTGCTTTGCTCGTGTTTACATTTACAATCAGCTGATTCTGCCACAGAATAAATATGCACGATAGAATAAGCAGTGTTAGATATAGACATTCGGAAGAAAATCAGAGGCGCAAACATACAAAACGTCAAAGTTTTCTTGTTTTCGCAGTAAAAATTGAAATTTATCGTAAAACAGGATAGCCAACTGCTCTTAATCGGCGAAGCAAAACTTCCTTTGACGGAAAGCTTTGCGCTGAAGGAAACTATATTGTCTGAAGCAAATATTGTCGTACATAATCGCTCGAGGAAAGTGAAACGCTATTTCGGAAGTGAATGGAAAGCAAATTGCTTAGTTAGTCGACTTTGCGTCGGTGGAACATAATAAGCCCGCAGGAATCCGATGACTTGAGGAGTTAAGTGGGTCTTAATACTTAACCAACACCTTGCAAACTCCTGGATTCAGCAGGGATTACCCTGCCCCTGGGCATAGCTGGGAGCCAGTCAGAGGGGAGGATTTCGACGGCCTGGTGGGGGTGCGAAGAATGGTATAGACATCGAACTAGCTACCGAGTGGAGTTGGAGACGAGAGTCGGCGACGACCGCACCTAGGGACTCTGGGTGCCACCCTCTGACTAGAGAACTAACTCCAACGGCGGCAGACGAGCGGTGAGTTCAGGTTGGTTTTCCTTTACCTATCTCCTGTCTCGCCGTACCCTAACCCTTCCACTCGCCTCTATTTCTGCATTTCTGTTATTCCTTGTATCTTCTATTTCTAATCAACTAGTTACCTTTCATCTCTAGCTCATTCCTCTTCCCCTTCCCGGCTAATGTTTGTAACATTGGTGGAGGCGCCGATATGGACCACAGGCTTGTATAGTAGGATCTAAAAAATGTATCAGCAGTTTCTTTTAATGATACAGTGTCAGCCGTTCCACCTTCATAAGATACTATAACACTTTCACTTTCACAAATATGTTCTTCAAACTTTCTTTTCATGAGTCTTTGATATTTAAAAAAAAAACTTTTGGAATAATTTAGTTTTTAAAACGGTATGGTACCATATGAACATTTTTTTACGAATTACTTAAGATAACTTTGGAGAACTCAAATTGAACTTTTGCTCGACTCAAAAACGAATTTAATTGAAAAACCATGTGAACCAAGTCACGTGCAATAGCAAGTCAACTAATTAGAACATGTCTCTATTTTTGCAGTCGTGTTACTGTGGAATTAGTTTCTCGCCACTTGCAAGCTACTTCACCTTGCAGAATAATAATTTCCCAGATAACTCAGAGTTGTGTACAAAGTACTGCTTCACATGGAACATGTATCTGTTTCGAATTTATATTTACCAAAGGCAGAACTCTCTGCAGTGAAATACTGAACTCAAATTAAATTTACAGTCTCTAAAATATATGCGACAAAGATATTTATTTGCGTGAATGGCTCTTCTTTGTTGCTTTCAAAGGTATTCAAATAACGTTTGGTATTTATCTCTATACTCTGACTGTATTTGAGTGTTCAGCGTACTGATATTAACTATTTTCAAAGCAAAAGATCTAATTTTTAATATATTCGTGCAAATGACTTTCCACGGAGAAAAATGCGGTCATATACGAAACTAGCATAAACCATCAGACGTTCTCCAGCCAGTGCTATGCGAATCGTTTTACTTTCTGTACGTGGATATATTAAGTTAGAAATAATGAAATGTTACCTCTGTATAGTTAGAATGAGTTTAATTTGAAAAGTTTCAGATATTCGTAGATGAAACTAAAGAGGTAATTTTTGTTACAACTGCTAGCATATCATTCAGTCGTTAAAAAAGTAATATGTCGTTCACAAACGCGAGTTCATTGAATATGTTGGACAATTGAAAACCAACTCGGGGAAAAAAATTGCGGCTCAAAAGTTCTTGATTAGACACAAGCGATGTTGAAACGTTTCTACTTATTACTCTGGTAATGACGGGTTTGCAATGTTAAGTTGGTCGTCTGGGTGTGTAGAGACCGGAAAAATTCGTAGGTTCACTGACCTGTAGGTTACGCAAAAAAAAAAAATACTTATTAGTCACTGCAAAATATTTTGTCAAAATGGACCTTACCAGATATTTTTGTAGTGACCACGAAAAAATTTTGCTGTCCTCAAAAAATTTTTCAGTGACTATAAAAAATTTTGTAACCACTACAAAAAAAATTGGTAAGGTCCATTTTAACAAAATATTTTGCAGTGACTATTAAGTATTTTTTTCAGTGTAGCCTCCAAAAATATACGTGAAATCGCGCAGACAGCAGCTATTTATTGGCTGCTCGCTGACACAGTGAAATGGGTCTGTATTCAACTGCAGTTTTATTATTGGCTCAGCTACTTCCAGGAAGAATCGAGTAAGTCAACGGCCAATTGTGAACGTGATACAGACCTATAGTTGCTACTTGCTGGTAGTCTAACTTGCGCCTAACAGAAAACGCGGATTATTCAGGCCTCTAGTTACACGCTATCGAGGCCATTAAGTGCCGAAGCAACACCGCACATCCCGAAATCGCTCCAGGTGAATGGCCGGATGGTTCACAAACAAAGGCCATGGCCGACTCCCCTTCCAGCTCCTGTCGTTGTGTTAAGCTTCTGTCACTGTCTCTTGTGACCCCGTTTTAAAAGAGAGGTCGCCAACTTACCTTCTTGACGTAAAGTTATGATTGCCTAACTTCTGTAATTGAAATGCCAGGCCTTAGTAAAAATTGTGTAGCTGATTTTACCGGACACACTAAGATCAGTTTAACATATCGGAAAATAGCTTCCTGTCAGTGGAATTGGCCATCGGAAGGGATGCGGGAAATGAGTATAGGGAACCTGGTAACTTTCCTGTTGCATCACCTTGATTTACAAGCACGCGTATAAAAGAAAATTTATAGGAATCCACCACGTTTACGGTCTGTGTGAGGTGGTAATACGCTGTCACCTACAAGCGGTAAATGTCGACCTTCGAGAAATTACTGTTCAAATCGTAAGTGCCAAGCTCCTGTTAAATCGGTTCAATGAGTCTGGAGTTACTTGGAGCAGAGCAGCGAGACAGTTGGACGAGCACGCACGAGGTCGCTAAGCCAGCCCTACAAGACGTTCAACTCTGTAAGCGTCCGGTTTACAGACAGCGTTGGGAAACCAAGGAAGACAACAACTAACATCATCCCCTCCGTAATGCCCCTATAATGAGGACAAGCACGTCGATATGAAGCCGTGTTACGCTGTGAACCGGTTCTGGCGCTAGTCAACATTCTTCCGATCAACATCAGTCCAGCTCTCCTCCGGGGCCCGGGGGTCGAGTCCCGGCGGGGGCGTGCTCGTCCGTAGATGTTGTCTACTTCATCAGTCCAGCTTCGGTATGGTCATTAATCTAGTTAGGTGGCAGCAACCCTTCACTTAATTTATTGTATTATTAATCAGAAATACTGGGCGTCCCTCATTAATTATAACTCATTGTAACCGTTTTTTTGCATTCCGAGTACCTGCCGATCTAGTAGAGTAAACTCCGTTTATCCATAACTATCTTAAGTAATTTGACTGTAATGACAACCTTAATAAATCCGCTGTGCAACGGCCATCTGAACAAATCCCCACTTAATAAATTTGTAACACATGTAAAACTGACAACAGGATGGTCGGAGCAGGGGAACTAAACTGAGTCCTCCAGAATGTGAGTCCCTTGTGCCAACTCGTTCGGTGGCTTCTCACGAAAATGTTTGTGAATACCGGCCTAAGCGCTATCGCATTGTCAGAAGAATAGTTCTATCAAGAACGGTAATGTCTAAATGAAGGAACTGTATTAGGAGAGTGAGAATTTTGTGTGTGGTACCTGAAAGAGATACGCGTCCCCGAAAGCTGTGCTGAGGCAGAAGATGAAGTCCCTCTTGGGATGCTCTGGGATGGGCTGCATGATGGCGCCGTCGACGATGATGAGGTGCTTGGGGGCCGCTTCGACAGATCGTCCTTCGCGCGAGTCACATGGATAGAAGAGCAGCGTGGTGCCTTTCAAACACACCCAGTAGCCCTTCCAGCCGCGCTTACGCGCCAGTTCTATCTGGTGCTTCTTGCGCAGCAACCACTTCTTCACGCTGAGGAACCTGCACATCAACAATGCACACATCTGGAATACGTTGCCAGGTGAACTATCAAATACAACGTCAACAGCAGCGTTTAAATGTCACACAAGTATGTTAATATATTCTATGCAAGTCACAAAATAATTCGTAACATTTTAAAGTAACCGTAGTATAATATTGCCTATAATGAATCACTAATTATCTATAGCCAAGAATTGAAGTTTATACATTGACATGCCGCACACTTCCAAATCTCGATCCTACTTAATTAATGATTAATAATTATTAATTAATTAATTTAAAGGGAAAATATGACACAAAATTGAAAAAAAAAAAAAAAAAAACAATACAAAGTTTTTGTTGATCTAAACGCTACCAAACTTCACAGGATCACCCAATGGGCTAATCTGAATATTACCTGAAAATTTCATCAAAATAGCTTCAGCCGTTTTGGAGTCCACAGGGAACTCACATACACACATAGGTTTAATCGCTTTATTTATATAGTAACAATATTAATAAGATGTTTGCAGGCTAACGCGGCTATTGTATACATTAATAACTTGGCTATCCGGGTTGAACCGCGTCGTAATTGTAGAGAGCACCGGCGATTGAACTCAAATATCAATCATATTTTATTTTTTCTGTCTCTATTTTAACGCTTCATTTGTGCAGAGATTATATTTTGACGTTTCAACAAGCCTACGTCAAGAAAATTGCAAATTTACGATTTAGAATCAGGGTAATCCTAATAAGCTGTGCAGAACTGGAATCACGATGTAGACGTCTGTCAAAGAAAACCAAATAGAATATAATTTCAAAATAAATAGAGTATTCTTTATTCAACGGGATACCCAGGTTTGAGGCCAGCTTTGACAAAAGTCCTTTTGCCAAAGAAGTCCTGAAACCTGATTTGTCTGCCTTGGTGTTATCTGAATTTTTTATATTTATATTTATTTTCTTATTTTTTTTAATAATTAATTCAATCATGCACTCGCAATGCACAACTCTTAAAGCGTTCATGAACTATGTAGGTAAAATGTTTGTAACTAAAAGCCGGTTTGATATAATACATATTCTACCGTCTTGTTGTTTTATCACTTTATTTTTAGAAAGTATGTTGTTTTAGTTCATTAAACTACGCAGTATTTTAATTTATTTTGCTAGCTTTACTATGGTTAAATGTAAAGATAGGCACAAGCCTTATTTCGTCATGAAAATTAAAATGAAAACAAATAAATATTCAGAAACAACCCTTCCCGCATACAATTTCCATATTGATTGTGGTGATACTTTACCTATCGGATTGATAAATGTTTGACATAAATTTCTAATGTAAAATAATTTCTAGAATTTTAGCAGCCACAAATATAAGGCAGCAACTGTTTTAATACAATCGAAGACGTTCTCATTAACTTATTTATGTATGTCAGACTAAAATATTTGCAAGCAAATTGCTTAGAAACACAGTTGTCAAGCAAGTAAATTTTTGGATAAAAATGTTTGACTATTGAAGTGTAGAACTTAACAAGAATAGTATTTGTAGTCTAAAGAAGATTAGTTGGGATACTAGCTTGCTAATGATTTTCCTTGAAACAATACAATTATATTTTCAACGAATATATCGGTAATGGTATTGCATAGAGCCACGATTTTATGGTGAAAAGATTTTTGCAACATTTGGTTTCGATGCGTCATGTGCACGTCTACAGGTCTGCTACATCGCCCGTAATTGGATAATTTTACTCTCACTTGCCTTGGCAAATTACAGACGTAAGGAGTCACAATAGTCTTATTCTGATTGGTGCAGACAAATGAGAAACGTGTCTGAACAAAGACACGCTGCCAATAATCATGAATCAAAGCTGCCGATGTGCACAAGAGACACTGAAACAAAATGGGGCAAAAATCTTTTCGCGACAAAATCTTGGCCCTAGTATTGCATATGTGTGACTAAATAGGTGAAAACAGCAACTCCGGACGCAAAGTAATTATTTGAATACGTGTGCCGCTGAGAAATTTCGCATGTCGCCCAACATCTCTGTGTTAAAAGTTATTAGGAAAGATTTGTAAATCTAATGTGGTTTGTATCAATCCTCTTTTAAAGGGTGTCGGTTTGCTGACTATTAACAACTTCCAATACCGCTATGTTTGTGTAAGTCCTTGAGAATCCTATACAACAATATGCTGTGCCTAATACGATTAAGCCATCGATATTTTAATGGGGAATAAATTTTAAATAAACCACTCCTCTGTGGATCAGTTTTAAGAATTCCTTTAAGCGAACAGTACTCTACATGGAATTAGTTACGTGATACTGCCACAATAACAGACTTTCGAAAAATAAATATAGATAGTATTAAATATATTCGTACATAAATTTCGTGCAATAGGCCCTATTGTTTTTCGTTTACCATTTTATTACTAAGTATAAAATTAAAAAAAATTTTCTCATTTCATACTCTGTGTTTGTTAGTGACGCATGTGCATACAACGTATGTAAGCTTATTACATGTGATTGAAATCCCTCGTCAATTACCTTGAAAGATGTTACAGTGAAGTAACTTTGTAGTAAATGTGATCACAAACACGTTTGCCAGTAAATTTGTCATTTTTTCTTAATAAATATTTCGGTGTAGCTTTTCGGGAGATTTCAAGTTCTTTGAATTAAGTTAGAATTTAAATAACCGTGACAAAGGTTTTGGGAGAACCCTGTATGCACACTTCTCAAAATAATTAATAAAGTTAATTAGGTAAAATATACATTATTTTAAGCTTAGAAGAGATATCAAAGTCTTCGTTTAAATATAGCTCAGAGATTAATTAGAGTATGATATACTGTGATATATAAATTATATTATCGGTATTGACAAGACAAAAGACGGGAAGCAGCATGACGGCACAAACAGAAACGAACATTAAAAACAACTGCCTTCCTATAAGATGAATGGTCTCCTAAAATTGCCAGTACTGCCGCACACTAGCGTGGAATAGACTGAGATGATAATTTCTTTTGTAGGATAAAATGTCATTTTCCTAATACGGGAATTTTCCATTTTTGCACGAGTTGCAGGAAATGCCGGCCCAGCTGCAACGTGTTGCCATAATTAGTTACAGTCGTGTCAAATGGGATTTGCTTCGTTTTTGTTTCAGTAATTAACGTTGATCTTACTATAATTATTTTATAGATTGTATAAAGCCACATATGGAATATGGCGTTGTGTACTAAATAGGAATACCCACATTTCGTGTGGAGTTTGATAATCGGAGATAGAGCCAAAAACTTTAAATTGGAAAACTCTATCGTTGCCACTCGCCACGTAATTTAGCTGGATGCTTAGTGATCCTGCGAGTTTATTACGCTAAAGAATTGGAAAACTTTTCCGTTTTGAAAAAAAAAAATTCATACGAGTTTTCTTTTCAGTAGACACCATTCGTAAGTAATCGCAGTGTGATTAACATTAGCATATTATCTTGAACCTTACATCACGACTTAGTTATCGGTAGGGACTCATTTTTTCGCCCCAGTTTGTTTCAGTGCCTTACGTGCACATGTTTTGCTTCATGGTTATTGGCAGCGTGTCCATGTGAAGTGACGTCTCTCATTTGACTGAGCCAATCAGAATAAGGTTGCAACAACACACGCCTGTGATTTGCCGGAAGAATCACTAGTCTCGTGGCAGTTTAAATATCCAATCACTGACCACGAAGCAAATCTGCAGATGTGCACTTATGGCACCGAAGCAAAGTGGGGCAAATATTTTCGCGATAAACAGGGGTCACTAGTTATTGGTAATACACTAAAATTCGTTTGTTACACTTTTTTTCCCAGAACAGACGCGCTGTGAATTTTTTGTTGTATTCCACCTTTAATGAAATTTCAAATCTGACCGTGAGCACGATACGTCTGTCTGGATCAGTCGAGTCTTGAAAAAATTCATGACCAACTCGTTAATACTGACCATGCCTCGAAGTAAAGTATTAGCAAGTTAACTGTACAAGTTCAAATTTACAATGCTGAACAGTAATGCAATGTCACTTTACACACAGTCGAGCCAAAACTGAATACTGCCCGGTGGTATGAACTGGATGAATACGTTTATTTCATTATCATTGTTATTTAGAATGAAAACAAGAAAACCATCGCTTGTTTTCCTTTCGAATGTTTAAAAGTAACACCTGTAGAGACACTGATTTTTGGTGAAAATAATTTTACATCGACTTGTTTCATTGGCTTGTGTATAGCGACTGGAAAATTTCGCGAATTCAAGGACCTGCATTCTAGAGTCCATTGTACTATGCATATTCAAGCCCCGTCTATTCGTTCATTGTCTGCTGTTGAGTATGGATAGTACAATGGATTCTATCCTGCAGATCATTGAATTTGCGAAATTTTCCAGTCCCTATGTATGTACATGGCTGCAGTTCTGCTTCGTGGTCAGTGATTGCAAATTTTAACTCTCACAAGCCTTGGAATTATACCGGCAAATCACAGATGTGTAAGCGTTGCAGGAACGTTATTGTAATTCGTTCGGTCATATGTTAGACATAGACATGCTGCCAATAATCATGAAGCAGGTACACAAGGCACTGAAACAAACTGGTGCAAAATTCTTTTCGCGAAAAATAGGGGTCCCTATCTCTTAGGGTTATTTTTGCGAATCACAGTCTTGCGGTGCAGCAGCAACCTTTGTTCTGACTGGCAGAGTCAAATGCACGACGCGTCTGCACAAATGCACTCTGCTAATAAGCATGAAGCATAGTTGTAGGCGTGCAAGTAAGGCACTGAAATAACGCGGAGTCAAGCTCATTTCACGAATCGTCTTGTAAATTCTTATCCCGAGACGACCCAGACATATCTGTAAATAAATATAGAAAACTACTTCGGAAAAGTGATTCTCGATGTAGACTGCTGGGAAATTTTCGCTCATGAGGTGTGAGTTAGAGATTTAGGTCACCGCTTAACATCGAGGTCATAAACGCTGGTGAGGGGTGGAATGAGGTGAGTATGGAGCAACGCCGGAATGAAGGGGCGAGGGAAACTGGAGATCCCCGAGAAAACCCTACACGATTCCTGCATGCTCAGACCATTCGGCCATCGCGGCCTCATCATGAAGTGTAATCGTTATCGTAAGAGAATATAAACGACTGTACGCGAGAAAAATAATTAATACGCATCACAAGCTTTGTGCGTCTGGACTTAAATGGTCGAGTTATTCACGCAAATTCGTATAGCAGATGTGCAAAGAAATGACGCGTTTGGTAAACTGGTCTTTCGTTTTTAACTGTAAAGTAATTTTAGAAAACGCTGAAATCTCCTTGTCGCAGTCTCATTTATTTTATCTGTTTTGAATATTTACGCGAATAATCAGTAAAGATAGATACAATTTATATTTGTTAGTAAAAAGATAAAGTAAAACATTATAACAATGAGATAGATTGCGTTTTTTTTTAGTTTTTATTTAACTTGCAATGTCCGTACGTTTGTTCGGGTTAAATCTTGTCACTTAATTTTAAAACAGTTATCCTTAACCGATTGAGCTGAAATTTTACATAGTCGTCTAGTTTGGATGACAATGCATGATTAACTATGTGACGTCATTATAAATCCAACATGGTGGACCGCAACAAGATGGCAGACTTAATATATTTCATTCACTCCCATGATATGGGTATAAAATGAAAGGGTTTGCAGAGAAGAGTACCAATAAAATGACGTCCATGCTCAGTTCTTCGAGGAGATGACGTACTGCTGCCCGGCTAAACTGTAAGACTTGGCGGGGTCTTGTCTTAACTAATATCGACCTACACCCTAGGTAAATTCAAGCAGAGATGAAAAACATCCAAAATCAAACCCGGGACTGTGTTTTGTTAGGCACAGCAAGCTTCAAGCTGAAATAAGTGGCGCATACCTCCAAACACCCAAGTCAAGGTGAGGCCGTGCAGAGGACTGAGTGACATCAGAGTGTATATAACATGTTGTGAACGTACCACCTCAGAGCAACCCTGTTGTATATTAGCTCTTACCCTTCCACACGAAGCTCTGGGAGGGTCGACGAATATTTATTCGGTACTCGTGGGAACAACATAGAAAAATAACTAAAGAGTAAATAATAAATTAATAGTAAAAACCTTTTTGAAAACAACCTTATATTAAAATTTTCTAAAAAGAAGAAAATAAACTTTTACTAAATCAAATCCATATATTTATTGCATTATACAATTTATATTATATAAAAGTTTGTCGCGAAATTTACCTTTGTAGATAACCAAGAATGCAATATGAAACTTGATCTTGACATAAGTAATTCTAATAAAAATATAATATGTTTTTATAAAATAGATACATCTCGCGACAAGCATTTATATAGTATAAATAGTGAAATATAATAAATTGCTGGCTTTGCTTTCATTTAAAGATTCCTTTCTTATTTTTAGAGTATTTAAATAAAAGTTTGTTTTTAAAATTTTTTTTGTTATTAATTTACTATATCTGACTTAGGTAAAATTTTTATAAGTATGCAAATATTTACTTATTATTACTATAATTGGAATGCCTTAAGACTTTTGTTTAATACGCACACAATTTATGTTTCAGCACGTCGTTCGATAAGAGTATAAAAAACGGTAAACGAACTAAATCCCACTCAAACATGAACTGTGAAATAACGAATTAAATCATCTACAAACAGGTCGTATTTTACATCAAACTTTTGGCTTCCATGACGCAGAAAAACTGGGAAATATCGTTAACTTTACTTCGGAAAACAAAATAAATTAATTGTTCTCTGTGCTTTGGCGAGCTTGCCCTGTAGGGTATCACGAGAACATATTCTGTTCCTCAGTATATAAATTCTCAGAAACGCTTTTTGCCATGTGTCACGCTTGCCTTTCATAAAAGTGCACGATTGTGGCTTCCCAACAATTCCAGTTGAATACGGTAAACTCTAGCGGAGTATTCGTGCAAGTTCACTGAAATGGTAAAATGATTCCGTCTGCTGGACTAAGAAGCCTTATAATGAACGTAAACGATGGTATTTCATCAATCCAATTTGGTTTATATTCCTGGAAGCTCCACAGAAGTTTCACAACGCAAGAACAAATATTCCTGCTATATTAATTAGTCAGAAGTAATTTCATTACGCGTAGATGTGAGACCACCGTTATTACGAATTTTTAAAGGCTTCTTCGACAGCGAGATCATTACAGACGGTTACACACAACTTGGTACAGTTACAGGAGCTAGGAGAGGAGTCTGTCATGGCCTTTGTTAAAGAATAATTGCGGCATTCACCTGGAGCGATTTCGGGAAACAATGGAGAATCGAAATCAGGATTGCCATAGCCGTGGATCGAATTTGGGTTTTCCTAAATACTAGTCCAATGTGTTGCCGTTTAGCCACCTCGCTCGTTTGTAGTTTTAAAGACGTGCCATAAGTAGGGCTGGGAATATTTCGCGAGTTCAACGACCAACATGCTACACTATTAAAATTTTCCGTAAATTTACGGAAATATTTACAGAAAAGTACTGTAATTTTACGAAAGTGGCTTCCATAATATTTTGTTTACGGAAATTTGTCCGTATTGCCAGTTTACGGATGTTTGACAGTAACTTTCCATAAATTCATGGAAATTTGTTTCTATAATCTTAAAGCATATTTTACTGTGTTTCTTTAAAAAAGTGGTATTAATAATCACTAGTGATGATGGTATAACGCGAAAATGTTTTGTACCAAAATAGCCTTGAAAACACTGACACAACGTAGCTGTCTGCAGACCAATACCAGGCATCCAATATTACAATATCGGGATTCTTATTGGCTCAGTAAAATAGGGCAACAGCTCCACGTACAAGCTGAAGCCAGTAATCTTCTGGTAAGCTGGACGTGTATTGAAATCCATCAAACAGTCAATTTTCCCGCGATAAACCATCATCTCTAATAATCACTATGAATCCTGGATGTCAAATAGAAAAGTTGTCTCTTATAAAGTTGATATCTTACCACTGTATGGAACTCATTTGCTTATAAATTGTCACTGTGGTTAAATGGTGCCGACCCCCTGTGGCTCAGTTGGTTGGGCGGCCGGCTTTGGTGCGGGGGGCTCTGGGTTCGATTCCCAGGTCTGGCTGGGTGTAAATTTGTGTTTGTCCATATGGGTCTCGAAAATTGTCACTATAAAATTGTCTCACGAAAAGTACTGGGGTCACTCAAATTAAGTAACATCGCCACTGCACCAAGCATTTTTTATTTAAAAAATGGTTAGAGCGTCTGTCTGGCAATTCGGAACCCAGCAACTTCGAAAAATTTCGGTTTACTAAATAGTGCATTAGAATCTCGATAACACATAGTTAATAAGAAAATGTAGTATTTCTGTAAAATGGAGTGCTAGTAGATTAAAGAAATTAATTTTTTTTTGCGGAAAAAGGATTGTCTGTTATTTTACGGAGAATTCCGTTATCTAGAAAAACTGAATGCCTAGGGACAT